>JABUQX010088316.1:0-40422 GCA_015478945.1 Trachelipus rathkii
ACTCTGATCACTAGTTCACGTAATAAGGAGTACCTATTTGCTCCAATCGAGTCGATTTATCAGTTTATACCATAATTAGGGGAAATAAGTTATTTCTCTATATATATATATATGAGCAACAAATGCCTTTAGATATAGTTGGGATGCTAACAGTACAGTAATGTGCGGGAGAAGGAGACTTGTTACGATGTGTAGGATTTTAAGACATCACCCTCAAAATAATGCCGGAACACATTGACTCTTGTCTCGGCAGGCCGGAAAGGAAATCCCTCTTTAACACACAGCACACTGAGATATATCGCCTTTATTAAATACCGAGAAATCTACGATCAACACGTGAGAGCGCATAAAATTAGAAACACGATTTTCTAACAGGCTTTTTAAAAACATTTAGTGTTATCTCTCTATAACCACTAAAAACGAAAAGCTTTTCTGTGTCTTAGGTCACTCGCGTTGTGTTCAACTCGTATGACGGAGAATACGTAGAACATATGAAAGCGAAGACCTCAATCAAAGTTGTGGGCGATCTTGTTTGTTTGAATGACAAGCTTTGATTTTTTCCAGGCCATGGAGTTTTTTTTTTTTCTTTTTTTTTTTTTTTTACAGATAAACACGACCGCTCACGGGGGCAGAGCCGCTAAACGTCCGAGCAGAACGAAGCAAACCTAAGAGAGCATTGCATCACAATTCTCCCATCCCGACAAGTTGCGACCTGGACGCCTGCACCTTTCCCCTCACTTCTGTTTGGCAAGTGCTCTATCCAGACCTGACGACACCAGGCGCTTTTTTAACATCAACATAAATACTACCCAATAGTTTAATTTCCCCCCAAAAGAAAGAAAATAATATATATAGCCTACCTAAAAAATAAAATAAGATGTTATATTATTATTTCCCCCCTACCCACGGGTTTTATGACTACGAGGTTGATGTGGCGCTCTCCGTAATATGCAACTCAGTAACCGTATAAATCGAGTATATATCTTTATCACGGTATTGTGCCTATAATCAATTAGGCTCTATACCTTGTCCTTACTATTTACATAGGCGATAATAGTACATTGTCAAGAAGGTTTTACCTATGGTTAACCCTAGTTAGGACTACATACCTGAGTTACGCAATCAGTTATTAGTTATACGTACTACTATACTGAGATAAACTACGTCCGAGAACACTCAAGTGCCCGGTATCAGCGGTACATATACATAGAAATGCTCTGAGTGATACCATATCAGGCCATGGTAACAGTGAATACAGATTTCTCACGATCATTCTATCATAATTATTTAGCTAATTATGACGCACCCTGAGAGTCTCTATCTGACAGTATATGATAACCAAAAGTACATATACTATTCTCCACCTAATATACTCTCATACTTATTATCTGGTACTAGATTACGCTTTTTTAATACTGTACGTGAAGAAATATTACTCTCTTAGTGCTATACACTTTTTTCAAGTAATTATATTTATTCGACACTATACACCATATTCACTGTATATTTTAATTATTCACCACTATTCACTATTAATTAAAGATTATTATCCACCATCGAAACCTAGACCATCTATACACTATTCACTTCTACTACATTAATGGTCTTATTCGCTATGTCACCATCAGTCATTACCGCGAGAGAGATTAAATTGCGTTATATGTTGATAAGGGATCCTCGGAAGAGTATTCCAACCAGGTGAGAGAGACATTGTTGTGAAAAATTTTTCGTCGATACGAATCTCAACGCTGAGTGTGTTATGAGAGAGAGGAATTTCTCTAGCAGGGTGGTTTAAGATTAGGGTCTAGCACTCTCAAACCTTCTACAATCCATTACTTTAATTTCTTTATTATTTAATACTGATGCTGTCGTATGTGTTGGTGTTGGGGTTTCATGGGCGTTTAGGGGCCTTCCTTGATTTTCTGTCCATACGTGTTATTATAATTATATATATCCCATCTATTCCGAGAATTGCTAAACACGTAGAATGTGTGAGCTTTATTTTAAAATTTGAAGCTTACCCAGAAACATCAGCAGACATAATATAAAATTAAATTTAAATGTTTTAAATTATTTAACATTTTTAAAAATTACCTGAATCAGAGTCATTATTTTTATAGTCAAGTTTAATAATAATTATAAAACATATTATATAGTATTAATATATAATATTATATTACTAAATAACTAACTATTCTCGTAATGTATTTATTTTTACAATTATAGTATATTTAAAAAATATGAAATCTCATTTAAGAGAGATAGTATTTTTTTATTACAGATTTTGCTTGGTATTTAAAGATTATTGTATCACGTGAATTACAAAAAATGTAATTTATTTCAAAAATGTAGCATTTGTAGTTCTTCTAGTTACACTCCTGTCCTAAAGTATAATATATGCGGGAATATATGAACCATATATATAATATATATTAATTAATATAAATTTATATATATAATATAATATATATATATATTAATATATTATATAATTATATAATATATATATATATATATTATTATAATATATATAATATATATATATGAGTAGAAAATTGCCATTGATGGACTACATTAACATAATTAATAATATTATAGACAAATAAGGTAATCACAATAACAACTAATATATTTGGTAATCTAAATACATAAGATCACATCAACATGGCACTACTAACAATCCCATCAGTAACTCTTGTAAAAAGAGTACACTACAAGAAGATGCCTCTGGAGTTATAAAGAAAATCATGGCCAGAGAGCGCCACTTTCGTTTGAACCGGGTCCAGGCCATCGCGGATGACAGTATGTCATCGTGTATGACGCATAACACAACTAACCAATAAGAGAAGAGAAGTCGAGCGTAGAGTATACACACTAGTTAAATCAGTTCAGCTCCCAAATTAAATTTAACATATGCCGGTGGTAAGAATATTTGAAATGATATTTGGAGAACGAAAACAAATTGCTCTTTCATAAGCATTATTTTTCACAAACAAGCGGCGTCACCGGACGCCGATCGCGAGTGGACAGTGAGGACCACCGTGACCTTTCTTCCAAGTCTTTGCGATTAATTTGGGAGTTATCGCGATCTATACGTTTGTGAACGGTCTAACACATTGCCGATGGAAAAAGTGTCTAAGTGTTATTCGAATTAAAAATCCGATGTACATCGGCGGTCTCTAAAATTTTCGAATCCGTGTCCGATATAATAAAGTGCATCAGACGGTTAACTATCCACACTTATTCATGACAAGTAATAGTGAGTTATCGCGTATGTTAACAACGTGAATATCACGTATAACACACATATATATATAACATATAGTATAGAATATATAACTAATATTACTCGTATGAGGTCCTAAAGCATATATTTCCCTTATATATGTGACATTAATTGCATCCAGAGCACTTCATATAATATATACTATAATAATCACCGTAATTATCTAGTAGTAGTGTATAATATACCATCTATATAGGTAAAGTGAACGAGTCCGTATAGTAGTGACTATATACGGGAGAGCCTATTCATAACGATGTTAATGTTAAGCCCTAAAACACTTGCACGCGAGCTGGTCTAGCTCTGGTTATCAAGTGCAACTTTCCACACTGAACTGATATTACACGGACTCACACACCTAAACGAGGAGGACAAAATCAACGAAAGTTTCAATTTTCAGGATAGGTGTTTTATATAATGAAAAGAATAAGAGTAAACCGACGTCCGTATACCTTTTTTCGGGTTACAAATCACACCGTTATGTCTTCAAAAAAACCGCATAATTCCGTCAAAACCCGTAAGTCGGAGTTATATGGGAGTAACGATCGTACCATCACCTCTGTGTTTATAGTAACACTACAAACTATAATTTCACCGTTTGCATATACTAATAGATATATGACCTTCAATTAGAGTATATCATAGAGCAATGAATATAGAACGATTTTACATGGAGTACCGTGAGAAGATTTTAAGTGTGAGTTTTATTATACGCGAGTATAGAGTGACATTCCATTGTCTCGTGGACATGTTCATCCGCCTAATATAACTGATCCGTGAGAAATTAGGTGAGGTACAGCTATGAAAATCCTACTAGTTAGCATTAACCTGTAAGAGTAATGAACTATAGTAATAGTACCTATACTAAAGTGAACGTGTATGATTATGAATGGTCACTATTAATTAAGCATATAGATATATAAGATTAGAATTTAATGGAGTATACACCTAATTTTATATTTTTTTGACACGTGAGAGCTAATAGACTGACGGGAAGCAACTATCTTGACATGTTGGAGTTTATATAATAGTTAATAATATATGT
Source organism: Trachelipus rathkii (assembly GCA_015478945.1). Taxonomy (NCBI): domain Eukaryota; kingdom Metazoa; phylum Arthropoda; class Malacostraca; order Isopoda; family Trachelipodidae; genus Trachelipus; species Trachelipus rathkii. The sequence continues at coordinate 4,329 of JABUQX010088316.1, forward strand.
ATATGATATCCCATAATATATATACTAACTCACATATAATATTTATCCTAGAAGGTGTCTAATTGCTTTCATATAACTATAGTATAACTATAGCGTTCATCCTTCAATACTACTAATACAGACTTATAAATATATATTATAATCATATATATAGCTGCAAAACGTAAGCAACGTTTTAAAAAACCTGTCAATAGATAGCTAATCTAAGACAAATTTTAGCCCAAAACCTAATCATAATGAACCTAAAAATGCACACAACACTTGTAATATACACCTGAACCTCCATTTTACTCTGAGTTTCTGCAATAGGTGCTAACCTAAGCACTGTAGTTTATTACATCGACATAGTAATCTACAATATCTATCCTCACCATCTTCTCCCTACATGAATCAAGAGTTGAGTAATAAGACAGGTGTGTAGAGATATTATTATTAAGGATAAACATATCGTAAACCCACTTCGAGTCCATATAACTCAATACACGTAATCTACTCACTAAGATCTATTATATAAACGCTCCACGTTTATATAGTACTATTCTGCTTGTTAGAGAGTTTATGGTAAGCTAACAATATAGTTCTACAGATATGTTAAGATAATGATATTACTAATATAACGACTCATTTAATTATAAATTTATATAAACAGAGATTATACACAATAGATCGATATATTATTTATCAACTAATATATAGTATATTCTAGAGTTATACACCAGACATCTCATTAAATCCGTACGTGTAGTGAGCACATATATACCTTGTGAGAATCCAAACTAATATTACGTAACTTGACATATTTGAGAAATATATAATATATTGTGAGTTAAAGAAACTCGAAACGACCGTGGAGATAATTAGATACATCATGCTATCTTATATGCTATGTATATGATGTGCGATACTATAAATTATTAACATTTCTACCTACTTTTCATTTTTAAATTTAGTATTTTCACAAAAGTGTCTTTAGTTTTAATACATCCTTACATTTTAATAAATTTAATTTATATACATGAATATTAGTTTTCATATTTATATAAAGAAAGCAAAGGTTCAATTCACTATTGTACACTTCGTCATATTTATTAAAAACGTTTACCGAGCGGCATAGGTTTTTGCCCAATAATTTATTAAAAAAGGTGATGTAATGTGCAAAGCGAACAGGCCTCAAGATAATCCATGAGAGGATAACCGTAGTAGAATCAGATCCGCAAAGGCGCTTAGAGCTCACTATATGTTCACCGAGGAACAAAAAGAGAGTAAATTAGCATCAATCTTAGAGAAAAAGCTGGTATTAGAGGGGATATTTACATATTCGGAAGTTAACAACGATCAGGAAATTTATAATGTGAAATATAATGGAGAGCATAACTAAAAACCATTTTGCCTTACAAAAGCATGGCTATTTCTATTGCACAAACGGATCTGTGCACACACAACTTAATTAGTCCAAGTAACTCCGCAACCCGTCACATAAGTGACGTTTGCGCATAAATGATATGTTTCACAGACCCACAGATTATCGCCCAATTCAACGGACTTCAATTCAGGCCGACTGACAGCGGAGTCATTATCAAAAGATTCTTCGTATTGTCTCTCGATAATTTCCAAGCATTCCACATTTCTCTGTCGTTTCCGAGAGATACGGTGAGCGGTCGAATCGACGGAATCTGCCGCTCATATGCGGACTGTCTTACTTTAAATAAAATGCAAATGCAAAAAGGGATACAAGATACACAGTGGAACATGTCAAGAGAAAACGCAACTGGTAAAGTTACGCTTGCAAATATTGCGCACATTGCCTAAAAGGAAACCAAAACCAGTAACTTAAATAAAATAGACATAACATAAATATTTATATAATTAATAGTTTACTTTTAAGGAAATACATGAGAATAGAAAAGAAAACTTACTTAAATTTCAATAAGGGTCATTCGTGTATAAGAGGTGTCGTCTAAAAGGATATTCGTGTTAGCATCAAATTCACTAATTAGAATACACTATTATAATTAAACAAATTTATTAAGCCTTCCATTAATAAATATGGATGTCACCTCTTAATGTAAATGTTTTTCTCTATCTAATTAAGATTTCCGTTTAATTTCAACATTACAATATGAGTCAAAGAGTTGAGTATTATTTACACATTCCAAAACACAGATTTATATAATTAGAAAATTTATCTTTTCAGGTTATTGCAATAGTTATATTTTCACAGAGAGTTTTTATGATAAATGTTCTAAAAAAATTATCTATTGTTAAATTATTTATTATAATTCTTCCAGATTAATCCCATATAATAATCTATATAAAAATCTAGGATGAAGTAATTGGAGGGTATATTATTAATATATATATATAGAAATAATTAGAAGAAGAATAATAAGATATATTAATATAATATATACATATATTATTTAATATATATAATAATTTTTATTTATAATAAATAATAATAATTAAAATATATATATAATAATAATATTTATCATTTATCATTAAAATATTATTATATTATTATTTCAATATTTTTTATCACCTGATAATAAAATGCGAATTGGTGTCTACACCTTAACTTCACTCTCTATAAACCACACTAGAGCAGAAACGTCAATGCGTACCTTCTTTGTGATCCTCTACAAATCCTAAACAAAAAGAGACGAACGAATGCTTTTTATCAATCTTATTAAATATTATTCATTAGGTTATTAATAGTTATGTGAACAGTAATGATATTTATTATTAATTATTATATATTATTATTATTATTATTATTATTATTATTATTATTCAATTATGTGTATAATATCATTATATTTATTATTCATATTATTATTATATTCATGATCATTTTATTAGTGATATTTAAAATTAAATTATTATAATTTTTTAATTATTATTATTTATCTATACTTATTTATTATTATTATTTGTTATTATGTAGTTATTATTATTATATTATAAATATATTATTAATTAATATTATATTCACTTTGTATTATTATATCCTTAAAATATGACGATGACGATTATTTGAAAACATATATTTATTAATTAATTCATTTATATTATTTATATGTTTTATTATTATTATTATTATTATTATTAAATTTAGTTAAATATTACAACAATAAATAATATAATTTTTACCAGTTTATTACAATATTAAAATATATCAATACATATTAAGAATAAAATGGATATAACTGTCACTACATTCAAGTGGTAGTGTCATAAATAGAAAGCGAAATCAACTAGAATGGGAAAAATAGTTTTCTTCTTAAACTTTTAAAGGAAAGAAAATCAGATGCGAAGAAGCAACTCTTGAGAGGAGAATCCGCAACTCTAAATTTCACCTTTTGAACTTCCAGTGAATGCTTGTAAGTCCCTCCTCCTCTCTTTAGAGTTAATTCCGAAACCTTAGGACAATCATCCCCCCCCCCTTTCCTGAGCTAGTATATTAATTTTCTGACTCTTGAAGTTTAGATGAAGTATTTTCTTCTTGTGGCTTTTTTTACATAAAACTGGTGACGACGAATTTGTAAAGTGACCTAACACGTGTAGCACTTCTAAAAATTTTTGGGCCTATAAGGACATTATATATACTTATTATGTATTATTATTTAATTAATATAATTATTGAGTTAATGATTATACATTAATTATCCCATTTTTATTCATTTATCTTCACTTTATTTATTATTGAATATTAATCTGAGTATTATTACTTATATTAGATCTTATAATTATTCATTATAGTTCCCGTATTATTATTATTATTATTATTTGAGTCGTAAGTTGTATGGTGTGGTTGTTTGTTTGCGTTGTTGTTTTGTTTGCTTGTGTTAAAAGTTGTTGTTTTATATTATTTCCTATCTTTATACAAAGTAATGAAAGTGTAGATATAGGCTAAAAGGAAAAAAGTAATTATAAAAGAACAATATATAACATGACTCGAATAAAGTGAATATTACCGTGTTTAATAAATATTGAAGATGAAGAGCTACACTAAAGAGCATTTATAATAATAAAGCCATTTGGTTCAAGGACAACCAAGACTGTAGCAAATTATTATCATTGCGAGTGGTTACTCCCCAACATTTTCAATTATTGATATTAATATCACATATTGTAGTTAATTTTTAACTCTCTTTTACTATGTTTATAAGATTCCACTCTTATTAAATGAAGCTTTACACTCTATCAAATGAGAATTGAACCTCAGATTTAGGAAGAAAAAAATCTGGTGATAATATATAATAGCGAGTCAGTTATAATTATTTAGAAGTATTCAAAATCAATGCCTAGAGGAATCTTAGAATTAATGTGTACAATCCATCCCAAAGCCTTCTCTGAAGCGGCGAGTTTTGAAAAAAAAAATCGTCGAAGTAGAGAGAGAGGAGGAGGGAGAAGAGGAGGATGAAGAGGGTGAGCAAGAGATAGAGAGGAGAGAGAGGGAGGAGAGAGACATGGAGAAGAGAAGACGAGAGAGGATTAATAAATAGACGAGAGCATGATGATGAAGATGACGAAAAGAGTCGAACGAATATTAAAAAACAACTCACACAGATACATAACAATAATACACACAACATTTTTTTTTTTAAGATTTAACATCGAACTTCGAATTATATGAGTAAAGATATATACATATTCTAATAATATACGAGAAGAGGCTCGATTATATACATCGTCAGGAAAATATGTAAAAGCATTTCCATCAAGGGTATAGAGTTGTCTCGATATCGTGAGAAAACTATTGGTGGCTAATCAATATTTTTCATAAACTCACACCACACACACTGCCCAACACTAAAATAGACCAACACATCACCTACCACACACGAGCGTTCTCAATCAGCACCCTTAACCACCATATATAGCATTAGCATATAAGCGGAGTAAATGTTTGAGCATAATATATATGGTATACCGTTGATAATGGATTATGGCCTTACAGGTTTCATGGAGTAGGGTTACTCTATTATCAGCACGTTGTATACCATATCTAAAACTAGCGGAGATATTTACAAGATAATAACCTCCAACATGTAAAAGATAGATCTGAGCATAGTAGTGGACCAATATCTATATAGGTAGGGTACCCTCCTGATATATATATACATAATTATATAATATATATTATATATATATTACAGTTGTCACCACCACTCATGAGCAGAGCCCTATTCAAGAAGGGGGTGTTGTACGCTAAAAAGTTCACCCTCTAGAGCTAATTACGCAGATGAGCACAAACTCAGGTTTTAAAGTGAGGGAGATTAAATTCAGCATGAAAAACAGAAGATGGAAGAGAATTTCACCGACCAGAGGTGGCTTGAAAGAAGGAAGCACCATAGCAAACTTGCCTGGAGTTACCAAATATCAACACAAAACTCGTGCGCCGACACAGCAACCCTCTTGTGCTACGAGAACGTCGTAAAGGTGGTTTTGCGCAAGTGATATGTTCCAATGAGAAAAGAGATAAAATACCAACATCGCGCCGCATAGATAGAGGGTCAAGTGAACTGGAAGTGCAGAACAGTTTATTAGGCTTTTGACCTTTGACTCGACCCTGTCCAAAAGCCGGGTGAAACCAGAGGCTCCCAGATATGACATCAGTACTCCATACAGGGCGGATGAATCTCTTGAATAGCTGAAGCACTGGGAAGAGGAAAAAAAATTTCGCAATCCCAAAACAAGGTAACTCGGGCCCAAAGTTTCTTTCAAGCGGCATAATCCGTGAGTATGAGTGAGGTGAGGGTTCTCTGGGAACTGAAGTACATTCTTTCTTCTAATAAATGCAGGCTTCAATTTGGATGCCCGCCCAACAACGGACATAGTGTTGTAGATACTCTATATCTAGCTAAGGAGAGATGAGAGAACCGTCGACGCGAGATACCATGGGAGAGTTATTAGATAGTGTGTTAGAGTAGGGAAAATTTGTAGAAGTTGGGTTTTTTAAATGAATTGAAGTTTCATTCAAGGAGTTAGAGATGCTGACCCCACCCACAGGTAACCATTACATATTTCATCCAGAATCAAGCGAGAAATAGAATTGAAAAAATTAAGACGAGAGGCAATTCTAGGAGCAAAAGTTACAGAAAAGAAATCAGAACCGATGATCTATTTCGATAGAACTAAAGAAAAGATCGGGTCAGTATCCGCGAGCACACAATTAGTGGACGAGTCTGGAACTAGAAGTTAAATGTGCCAAGGTGCGAGAATATGGGCATTCTGGAATTTCACATCGAAAAGTATGGGAGATAACAAGTAGGAGATAAGAACAGAACCTTGAGGAACACCACTATTGCTGAAAATAAGAAAGAAAGTCGCCCTCTATTAACAACAAGCTCGATATTGAGCAATTTTGAAACACACATAGTCTTAGGACATCATTAGTTCAAATTTCAAAGAGAAGAGGAATCCCCAAAGTTATATGGGAACAGCAATAGAATATGTCCACTATAGCCCACCGGATTCAAAATATTCTTTGGCATTAGTGCTATCAGGCGCCCAGGCCACGACAAAAGTTATCTTCGCCAGTAGTTCCTAAGAGCGGAACACACACCATAAAATCCGTTTGGACGGATTGGGATAAGAGAAAGTATACCCAACGCCGCAGTAGATGATTCTCGGACTGACGAAAAGACGTATTGGCGATTGGAGCAAGAAGGGAATGAGATTCCAGATGAGTGGCGTAAAGTAAATGAGAGTTTGATGAAGCTGCGATTTCAAAGTCTCTCACGGATATGGACATACATGTCGTAGCTGGAGTAGTTCTAGTGATTGACGAATCCATACAAGGGCTGAGGAGATAAATGGTTGAGGAATGATCAGAGCGCGCGTTCCTTACCTTTTTATTCGGTAAACAGGTTTTGGACTCATTGGCGAAGCAATGATCACAACACTGAGGATAGGAAAGTGCTAGTATTGACTATTGAGAACACAGTGAGGCACGAGATATAGTTGAATCCTCACAGAGGAATGGTCAGGTCTATTGGCGCGAGAGAAGCGCCACCTTTTCACATGCGTCTCCTCAAAAACTCGGGAGGAAGGCCAACTTGGCTACCCGCACCCTTCGCCCTGAAACTGATTCATGGGATTATTCTGTCACGTGGCAGCCACACTGTTGCGGTAGGCACTCACGAATTGAATATCTACATGCGACCACGGCAACAACGAGCGGCATCAAGAACACCTTGTGATAGGCGAGGAAGGTGAGGGATGAGAGTATGAATGCGAGTACACTACTGCTACCAGGTGGTTAAAGTAAAAATGAAGAGTACGCTAGGCTATCGAAGAGAGATATGCCTTGGTATTCATGGATTCGGGATAACAGCCAGAAGGGCAGACCTCATGTTATGCGCCGCAGAACGAACCATCAGATCCAAAAAGTAGGCAGGATAGAGGGGATTGGCAGACGAGATATCTTACAGAGAAGTTCCTTTCTCATGAGCGATAGTTTTTGCACAGAGCCAAAAAGAAATATATACTATATCAAATATATAGTTCTCAATAGTGAGAATTCTGATTAGTATACCGAAGGCATCACACACCAGATATATATCCTGAGTTACGTTTCTTATGTCAGAGCAACTCGCGGTTTGTTCACCATGTAAACGTAGTTGAACATCACATATTAGTTTAATCATATATATATATACTATATAATATATAATTGAATTTACAACGTGAGGTTATCCTAGGACAGAGTAGCCCATACGTAAGGTCACTAAGATTTGAGAAAATCAGATGACTGTGAGAAATAGTATTAATCGAGTATTCTAGGACGCATTGTAGGAATATAATTGCGAAAGAGACGAAAGTCATAACATAGGAAAGCAATAAAGTAAATTACTGCGTTCTTTATCTTCCCATTAGTGGTGTGCGTGTTCATTTATATGATATATAATAGGTACCTCTAGTAGTATAGTGATATAGCATACGTGATATATGTACTAACACTGTCTTATTTACCTAACTAGTCATATATTTTAGATATTGCGTACCTTATAGACTACTCACTTGAGTAGGTTAGTGAGGTACTATAAACTATTTTTAGGTAATAATTATACCATACTCTATATATATATACTACATGATGATAGTCACTATATATATATATATATATATAATACGCCTAAACTATATAGTATATTTGGCTATTTATAAGTCGTTGACTCCAGGAACGAAAATCTAATAACAAATGTACGTAGCTTTCAATGATTTGAAGCTTAAATACATTAAACAGTAAAGCATCGCTGGTGAATTTTTTCAATATACACTTTGTCATCTTAATATTAACAAAGTAAAAAGAAATTGAATTTATATCTATTTTTTAATGTGCTTCGACAGCTATAGTCTATAAAAATGAGTGAGTTTAAAGCTTAGGCAGCTGCTTAGGCTATTTTATTTCAGTTTAAATTGTGATGTAAGTATCGTAGCGCTTTGTAGAGACAGCCAGGATTAAAGCTAAGAACACAATATTCATTTAATACACATTTTTATTTTTTTGAATTTACTTTAATGGGTGAGGCCTTCGGCCACCCTCTATATCATATACACACTCATCGTCAACCGCAGAGAGCGGGCATGCACCACTCTCGTCTATGCTTGCAGAGTAGATCCTTTCGTGGTAAGTAATTTTTTAAATTATTAAAAATAACTGTTTAGTTTTGATTTTAAATTTCAATAATAATCGACGTAATAAAAGAATAAAAATATAAAGAACATATAGTTAAAAACAATTCATATTTAAATGTTAAATAATAATAATAATATAAAATAATTAATTCCAGGGAGATCTATGGAATACTAATAATAATAATCACTATAATATATTAATATAAATACATATTAATAAATAATAATAAATATATAATAAATTATAACTAAATAATGGGTATTTTACTGTAGTTTCTTTATACATATTTTTCAGTTTTAAGTTTATAAAATCGACTGTGACGCCATAGCTGATGTAAAAATTACATTCCTGGCCAAGATACGAGAAATTCTCTAAACCATTTCAAATAGCCAATATATATATACTTTAATTATATATTTTTGTAATATAATTTTTTAACTAATCTATAAAAATTTATTTACATATATAATATATATATATATATATAATATATAATATATTAGGATATATAATATTGATATAATATAATAATAACTATATACTATATACTATAGATAACACCGTATATTTAACGGAATAACCAGTAATCATTTATACGCCATTTTTATTTTTTTATCTCATATTACTTCATATAATAAAGATGGCTTATTCCATTGAGTGAGATTAATCTCGGAACCTTCAAATTAATCTAACTGTATATATAAATTTGAAGGTCATAAATGTTTTTATCTGTGTTTGTGTGTTTGACGTATTTTTGTTCAAATTTTTCTGAAACCACCATAAATTTGTAATGGAGATGTACTATTGTAAATAAAATGGAGAAGAATTATATCTGTTTAGAGCAATGCTAATTAGTTTGATACTGGAGATAAAAAGGTTTGTAGAAAGTTTCACAAAGAATGTGAATTAACCAAAGTAGGAGAAAAGTTTAATTTTATTGTACTAGTTAAACATTGTGGCTCGAAGTATACTGTTTCTCCAAATATTTTTTTTTCAAAAATTAGAGTTTATTACACTGAAGCCCTTCCAGTTTGGTCCATTTCTTTGGATTATATCTTAACTGAAAACATGTTTCAGGGTAGTAACCTAATTAGATGTCAGTGAACCAACGGTTATAGCAATCTTGTATTTTAATATTATATATTGGTTTAATGCTATATCCATTAATTACTAATTTGAGCCAGCCTCGCCCCTTCTAAGAGAAGATGCCATAATACCATATATCTCAAAACTTCAATAGCTACGGGAAAGGAATAACTTAATTTTTGAGAATCACTTGTAAAATTTTGGTTAGTAAAAAACAAATGTAAAACAAATATAAAAAAAAACATAAAAACAATTGTCTATTTTTATGGGTGGGTAGACTCGAGCTCACGAGTAAGCGGGGAACATAAGTATTATCTATATGTATTTGTAAACTGAATATTTAATCAATTGATATATCACTGCCAAAGAGACGGCTCTAGAGCCGACGGGGAACACAGGGGGAGGGGAACGTTAAGGGCACTGAGTCACAAATGTGGGAGGAGGGGAGCGGAGAGATACACCTCCAGCGTACATACCCACAAAACCAAAGAGCGGGGGTATACGGAGATCTCTATTTACACTATTCTTTACCCTGGAGGGGGGAGATATTAGTTCCAACCCCGTAGTTCCCCGGAAGCCCGAGAGAAGAGAGATCTCGACTCCTGCCATCGGTGTCGTATACCCTTTTATTTTATTTTACTTTATGTTTAAAAAAAACATACAAAATTTTACATAGCTTCAAGTTATTTTAAACGAGTAACATATAAAAAGTCTCTAAATAGGCTTTCTGTTCAATTTCCATTATAATTATGAACATAATGAATTTAGAATTTACAATTTCCTTGAAATTGAAAATTTTACCAGCATTCCAAGCAATGTATTCCTTTTCCGGTAGCTGTTGTAGTTTTTGAGATAATGGATTGTGAGCTCTATAACTAGAGCTGATATATATTAATATTATTTATATATATATATTATATATTATATTAACTATTTTAATATAAATTAACTATATTTATATTATATAGAAATTATATCTATATCATATATATATATATATATATATATATACTTATATCTATAATATATTTTTACCTAGACTAAAAGGTGAGTGTTACCTAATTGTAATATTCAATTTATACCCTCCTATAATAGGTACCTGAATCGGATAATTCAGTCACGATAATTATAATATATATATATAATAGGTCACTATCCTTTAAAAGGATGTTACTATAATAATACAAATTTCGAAAATCGCGAAATCTCTAAATTCGTATTACTCAGCACTGTGACGTGTCTAACCATTCTTCACTTGGAAAGAGAGAAAAAGTTGCCACATTTTCGTCAATACAGCCTGTAATTTTTTATTTATGATTAATTTTGTTTTAATTTTTATTATTTATTTTAATTCAATGGGGCTCGAGCACGACGGTGGGACAATGAAGGGGGGGACGAAGTCCCCCCCGTCGTCCCCCGCTGAGGCCTGAAGAGACCCCTATGACTCTTTATGACATTTCATGGCGTTTGTAATACTGGGTATATCCTTGGGGAGTTAAAAAAATAAAAAAACTTAGTTATTGGCAACCTTGTCCGCTCTTTAAATTGCCTTAGAAAATATATATTATCGAAAGGCAAATAAATAAGCGTTCCGTTCGATATATATCATGGTCGGCCTGCCATTAGACAACGGAAGCCTATATCACTAACCGAATAGATCGAACACTAAGAATATAGCCAAGAATTATTATTAATATATATATATATATATATTATATATTAATAATATATATATATAATATATATATTAATATATATATATATTAATTATATATATATATTATATTTATTATATATATATTTTTTAGTTATATATAATAATTATATATTATTCGATGTCGATAATCTTAAACAATTACCAGATATAATTAATAATTTTCGATTAATATCGAAAATCGATAGGTCAGAAAGAAACTTAAGTTTTACCATAATCAATTAATAATAATAATAATAATAATAATAATTTAATAATATAATATAATAATAATGAATAATAATAGAATAATCATAATATTAATAATCTATAGTTAATTTCTTAAAAATTAAAAAATGCAAATAACGCTATATAATAGAAATGTGGCCACTAATATAAGAGATACTATCGAATTCGTTGTATTTTCTTAATCGATTAAATTTTCCCCTATAAACGGAGTCATCTTCTTATAAATGTCTTATATATATTAAGAGTTAAATATATAATTATTTATAAATATTAAATAATTAATACTTATAATTATCTAATATATATAATTATTATATATATATATTATATTATTATATTATTTATATATTATTATTATAAATATATATATATATATATATATATATATATATATATATATGAGTTGTGTTTGATGACATATGTCATAAACCAGCATGTAGAGAGGAGAAATCAATTCAGTCCTGAATTAAAGGCCGATATGTCCTTATTTACATGATCTGAAAGTCTAAAACTGTCCAAAAGGTCTTAAAAATAGAAGAAACTGCCATCCGGACTTTCCTAGTCTCGGATTGCATGAAAAAATAAATTTTGGTTAAGTTTGTGGTGAGAGATCTTTAAAGAGAAAGAGAAAGGATAATACTTTTTAAAAAGACGAGAAACACCATTTCTTTTCAGTGAAGGAGGTCCTAAAATAGAGAATTACGAAGGGAAGTCAGTTTCCATTGTAATACTAATAGTTTAAAGAGAGCGATACAAAATTGGTAGTGGGAATCTGAAACACATTTTTTTACTGACATGTCAGTTGTCATATTCCATCCAATACACAGCTTGAGCTCTAGCAATGTAGTTTTACTGTATTTTACATTGATAAACATTAAAAAATACTGTAAAAGTATATTGCCTTAGAAATGTATGCAAGGGATTAAATCATTAAAGATTGCTCCCAGCTACTTCTTCCTCCATTATTGTTTGGAGAATGATAGTCTCTTGTTATATTTTTGTGGACACAGCGTAAAAATAGCGCAAAACGACTCTCATCTCCTCTCATCTTATCTCTCTCCTTCTCTCATCTCTCTCTCTCTCTCTCCTAGATCCTCTCTCTCTCTCTCTCTCTCTCTCTTCTCTCTCCGTCTCTCTCTTCCTTCCTTCTCTCATCTTCTCTCTCTCTCTCTGCGGTACGGTACGGTATGGTTTTTTTCGGTGTTGCGGAAGTCTCTATAAATATTTCTCATTTATGTCTTGCTACAAGAATTTTGACTACACCATCTATCTCAATTTACTTTCTCACAACTTCGACTTGATAAATTCAAAATTATTAGAAAAAAATCTCACATATTCTTCCTTGTGAAAATGATCAATTTCAGATGATTATCAATGTTCCACACGACAAAATATCCATTTGCTTGTTCCTCAAAATGCAACCATGATTCTACTACCACACACAACAACACCTCTGAGCATTTTGGTGCCAACTCTCATCCTCTTTCTTGATTAGTCTTTGAGATAAATTCAATTTAACCTTTCGCAACATCCAACCTTGCCTTATATTAAAAACATATTCTCCCTCTTTATCGTGTAATATATCTTCTAGTCTTTGGATACAATTTTGATGCTTACAGAACTTACAGACTTTGAGGTCGAACTTTCTATTGACTTCCACACCATTTATCTATGTTAACTACGTACAAATTCTCAAGGTTCGTCTCCTCTCATTCTATCCTCTCATCTCTCTCTCCTCTTCTCTCTCTCTCTCTCTCTCTCTCTCTCATTCCTCTCTCTCTCTGTTAATTTTTATTGTTTTTGTTGCTGGTAATTCATAATGTAAGTTATCTGTACCCATAGCGATATAGTAGAACCTTCAAGCTGCATTTAATAACTATTTAAGAATGATAACGTTTTGGGTTTCAGTTAAAACTGTTAATCTATGTAAACTAAGTAAACTCATAACCTGTACTTAACGTATATATATATAGTTTAAATCTATGTAAACTAACTAAACTCTAACATAATCTTTACTTAACGTATATATAATGTAATTTACTTTTATATTTATAATTTATTTCACTTTTCATTGTTAAAAAAAAAGCAACATACATGTGGCAACAATAGAGCTTTCAACACTTTATTCGATTACGCAGATTTTAGAAAAAAATTGACCTGGTAATTTTAAAATGATAGACCCGGACCCGGACCCGGACCCGGACCCAGACCCAGACCCGGAAAAAAATTTGCCGGCTCCGCAGCCCCGCTTATAACACACACTTATAATAATTAATTATTATTAATGCACGAAATCTTAATTGATTTGATCTTTCGGGGTTTCTTTTCTAAAAATGCAAACGGGTTTTCTAATTTATGAATCTTTTTAACACGGAATTATCTATAATTTACTTTGGAATTTATAAGTTTTTTAGTAAGTGACCCTTCACAATTCAAGTAATATACCTAAATTAGTCCTTTACTGTCCACGGTCAAATTTTGTTCCCCCTTTTTATACAAAGGTTTTATATAAAAATGTGGCAAAATAATCAAAATTTCTTATCATAGAAACGAAATAGACTCCTTTTGCAAAAGAATATTCAGTTGACAATTGAATTCAAATTTAATTTGTTACTCTTTCAAAATTAAAACTTGTAACTAACCTAAAATGCAAATTTTAAAAAAGAACATAAAATGCCATTTGAAAAGTGTAAAAAATAATTAAAAAATTATGCGTAAAGCCTTTTAACATTTATTTAAAAAATACTGTGTGGTCAAGGTTAGGTTGCCACATTAATTTACGTGGATTTCAGGTTGTATTTGGGTGTCCTTAATGAACTTAGGAAATCCGCTGATGAACAAAAAACCTTCATTAAAAAATAGAGAAGACCTATTTGGCTTTTCAGGAAATGTATCTCCACATATGACTAGACAAATGCTATCTCTTACAGCTGAATGGAGAAAATAAGCTAGCTAGATCTCCATCCTCATTGCTTTCCCACATCGTATTGCTGTCCCTGAACTAAAACACCCATTCAATTTAAATCCATGCATAAACACACATGCCATAATGCCATGCTTAAACGAGCGGTCCAAATGCAATGATTTTTAAACCTCAGGCTTCATACCCTGAAAATACAGCTTCCAATAATGGTGTGCAATATCTCAACTACTTTCTCATCATGCATATATCATCGGACCTTAAGTCAGATTATGTGTTTTTTTTTTTTTTTGATGGTTTTTTGTTTCTTATGTTCTTTTCTTTATTTCGCCTTATTGTCTTGGTATTTGCAATTTTTTGTTTTTTATTTTTTCTTTTCTTTCTTTATTTATTAAATAATTCGCGTGGTCTTTTTTTTCCTACCTTCTAAAGAATCTTATCATATATATATATATAGCTTTATCTATCAGAAAATTTGTTTGCTTGAACCTTCAATGCTGTGCAAACTATATCGTAAGTGAAGGACGTCCTTGCGCGTCGCCGTGGTGGTGATGCCTACCAAGCGGGTCTTGATCTCATGGCTCGCAAACCAAAAATACGGCCGATCTAATACCACCTGTGTACTACCCAGTGCTCGCGCAGCTACACTAGATGAATCAAAAAGATCGTGTCTATGGATTTACTGCTTAGCGTCAGTATAGTACAAATTGATCATACAATTGCCTCCGAAATATAAAACATAAAATATCAATAACTAAAATGCATAAAATTTCTGTCCTCATTCATCCTCCTTAATATATATAATATAAATTACTATATATAATATATATATACTATATTCAGTATATTATTATGTATAAATGATATACTATTTATATACGTTAGTCAAATATTTATATATTCTGTTTACACTGGGATAAACCTTTACTTTTGAATTTTGTTATGTTAGAACGCCTCCTTTGTTATTTTTTCACACAATTTAAAATCGTCCAGATACTATAACTCTCTAAATTAACTTGCTATAACTACGAGTGTTTTAAAGTTAATTTATATCTGATTTATTGTGCACTTTCTAAAAACTTCATAGTTAGTATATATAGTATACCCGTTCTAAACCTGTTTCTTTTCTTCTGTCAGGATGATACTCTTACATAAATCGTTCACCTTTGGTATTCCTGAATTAATTCTTGGGTATGGTATATGTAGTTGGGTCTTTTTTCCTTCTAAGGTAAAAATCTTTTTCTAAAGGTGTTTGATATCTATATAGTGTGCTCATGGTTAAGACTATTCTATAAGAATTAAGAATAAGCAGATCATTCTATATCAATTATTTAAAAGTGTTCTATCTTAGTGACGAAATACCTATATGGCATGCGCCTCTTTAATAGTTACGCTGTACTTTTTCAACCTATAGCCGCTTTGTTTTTACGGGAATAAATGTCATAAGTTATATAGCTATATTACCAGTCCTCCCAGGAGCTCGGAACTCTCGGGCCTTGAACTCCTATTCGAATGAATCTGTCAAAATGATTTTAACGCGGTTGTATACTCCAGCTCGCTCCCACTATGTTATAATTTCAACGTTGCCATTTGCATTAAAAGGCATACTTATTGTCATAATTGAAAACATTCAAACTTCGCAACTGATCAAGAATATTTATTACGTCAATTGATTAAAAAGTAATGTATTGAAATCCTTATCATTTTATAAGAGCGTGCTTTCTCCAATCATATATTATCTTAACTCAGGCCGTAATATGCTAACAGTGCGGAGATATGGGTTTCCGCGTAAGGAAATTTTTTCTTACAAGAGTTATGTAGAAAAGTAAAATGCATACTCTGTCGCCCATCTATAGATATTGCGTTTGATAACCTTTTTCCTCAATATTAGAGTTTGGCCTTTAGCAAACGCCAGCGTGAAACCCCCAAACTATTTGGCGTCTCGTGTTATGCGAGTGTAAGGTAAAGATAATAATACATTAATCAACTACATTCCTTGCTCCATGTTGGGCTGGACTGCCACTATGTAACGCGAAAACATACTATATATTATATTATATATAATATATGATTATTATATATAAATAATATATATAATATATTTAATAATTTATATTATATATATAAATTATAGTTAATTTGTCATATCATATTAAATAATTTGATATGTAGTCCAGTAGTTAATGTTTGCTGAATTTAAAGTTAAAATTGTTAAGGAAATTTGGGTCTGAAACTGCTCATACTCAGAAATTTAAATCAAGAAGAAAGAACTAAAATATATGGATAATATATCGTTCAGCTAAAATTAATAAAAACTATGGGTACACATATCGTGGGAAAGATTTTCCTCTAAATAAAAGGGTTAACACGTTATATAAATTTAGACATGAAGCAGTGGAAGTGACGACTGAGGACTTGTAAGTCAGGTCTTGTACGTAATGAATATTATATCCACAGTCTGCCCTAAAACGTTGTGATATTATAAGTTAAAGATTCTGGGAAAATTATAGTTTTTGAAGTTTTCTGTCTCCCTCTGAGGTCCTCCTTGGATTCTTTTATATTTCTAAAGACATGTTTTAACACAATTAATTTGAACCTTTAAATTTCATTCCAAAATTCAGAATCCTGCTTCATTTCTATAAAATAAATTGTTGTTTGTAAATTTAATTTAATAAAGCATATTAAAGCAAAAGAATAGGCAAGCTCTCGCTAGGATATATTTTATAAAGATTATTTTCTTTTTCACTTCGAGTTTTACTTCATTATAGGTATTTACATCTTCGGATTAGATGTAGGTACGAAGAGGAGTGATGTAGGGCAATCTTTAAGATCTTATCAATTTTTCTGTATAGGATCTAGGCCCTATAAGATTAGCGTTTACTCAGGATGTTAATGTCTGAACTTTTTTTTAATATCCTGTACACTTCTTTTACTCATATTTGGTGATATCTGCTTCAACACTTTATTAGTTTAGGGATCATATTAAGCTAGGAGTAGAGGCTTGCTGGAAAAGATAATGAGTCTTTCACAATATAGGGATTCTGTTGATGCAACTGTTAGCATGCTGATGCGTTGGAATGAAAGAGGTTGTAATGTCAATGCTTGGGGCTGTAATTATCTGCATTATATTGGGTTGGACTGGGAATTTTTTGCCTCACGCATTGTTTGTGGGAGTAGGTCAATAGAGCTTGATCCATATTGAGGTTGTGATGTTGATCTGAGGAATACTGCGTACTGAATTGTTAATAGATGCCTGTATTCTTTCGCTTCTTCTCTCATACTTCTTTTATGAAAGTTGGGTAAAATTTTATCATTATGGGGAAATACCACCTTAGTTACGTGAAAGGGGAGCTGAATAACGTTAGTAAAGAGTAAATGGTAGGATGCTCCTCCGTCTACTCTTTAGAGTAACTTTCTTTTTATTTTTGAATCTTTTTATTTTAAGGTAATGGAGAGTTTTTTAATGATGTTTCTATACTTACGATAGCTCGTTCCTTCTAGAGGCCGGTTTAAAGGAAACATTTCCTTTGATATAAGATTTTTAAACAGGAACTTATCACAGTACACAGTCTGAAATGAATTTCTCAGTATAATATCCCAACCTTAATTAGTTACGTTTTCATGGTTTCATTTAGACTATTTTAAATATTTTTCTATAGGAGTAAATCTTGCAAGTTATGGACAGCACTATTATTCATAAGAAAAGGTATGTCTCACAGATTTCTAATCTACGTAAGAAGAAGTTAGGTGACGGAAAACAAGTAAAAGTACACTCTAAGTACGATAGTTTTTTGAGATACTGGAAATCAGAATCACAAAATTCACCAGTGATTGGATCCTTTTTTGCCAAGAGTAAGTTTAACATCTTTACATTACCATTTAAATATCTTTCCTTTGAAGAGGATGGAACATTTGAGTTGCCAATTACAATTAATGTTGTGAACTCATGTCTTCATTCTCTGTGCCACAACAGTAAATATTGTAGTGTTAAGGAAAACACCACTTCGCAGTATGCTTGCCTTTGATGAAAATATTCTGCTCTTATGAAAACACAGATTGAAGACACATTTAATAATTGTGAGAAGTAAACTGTGTTGTGATACGTCCTCCTCTCTGCTATATTCCAAATTCAATTTGTAGATTAATCCATATACTAAAAAAATTAAATACATATTTGTGACCTTGTATATTGTCCAACGATCTTATATCGTATACGCCTTCATGAATTTGAATCACATCTTTTTATTCTTTAAGTTTTTACTTAATCGACATTATAGCAATATATAGCAGTACACACCCTTGCCCTCAAAGAATCGTGTAGGATTACCTTTATACATTTAATAGAAAAGGCTTTTCGCCAACCTGTCGGCCCAGCTACAAGATATGTAGCCGGACTTCGCAACGTAAATTTCTCCACATCCTACTCGTCTAAGTGATTAATGATAATGAGTTTAATTATTAAAGCAGTAAGCCAGTCTAAACGCAGTAAATCAAAACCTACTAAACCCTTCGCTTGCTTAGCCAACACCTCTATATTGAGTTTACTGTTTTACTGTTTTTTTGTATGTAAAAGTATATGTTGTAATAAATTTCGTACAATTTATTAAAATAAAATTGTTTATATACAAAATAAATCTGTGTGTGTTTTATTCTTACATTACAATTCTTAAAAATAAAAGTGATAACAAAAAATTAAAAATAGAAACTTGAGGATAAATAAATAAAGAGTAATAAAACAAAAATAAAAAAACGGTATAAAGAAATAAACATAATATTATAATAATAGTATTATTGAGGTATTGTTAAATAACAAGTTAACAGCCAGTGGTTTAAAGTGAAAGGTGTTGTTGTGGTATATATCAAAGCTTAGTGTAAATAAGCAGAAAAAAAAGCATTACTATCCTCCATAGGTGTAATAAAATGAGGGTTAACACCTCTGATTGATTTACTTGATTACTGCTTTAGGATAATATGTCGTATATGTATAGTGAGTTAAAACAGTAAAAACATGAGTTTTTTAAGCAGCTAAAGCATAGAGTGTACAAGCAGTATAAGCTAGCTGAGTTCATGTTAAATGTTATAAGCAGATAAAAGCAGTAAAACCAAAAGCAAATTGTTAACTATCCCTCTTTAGTGGGTGCTTATGTTAATAACACCTCCAATGTTTTTAGAATTCTTACTGAAGTTTACTAGCTTAAGGTATGTCAAAGTATATCGTTTATTATTTTTTTAATAATATTCGTTTCGTATTACTAATATGTATGTATATAAAAATGTGAAAAATGACTGAATGATTAATTAGTGAGAAGGGATAATCCTCCACCATTGAATAGTTACATTGATATCGATATTTTCGTTCGCCGGCTGCGTAATATGTGGCCGCTGTGTATGCGGACGCACGCGGCGGCTGGGAAGATGTGGTCTTACACGGAAATATTGCCGCCGGTAACAGAGGGTGCACGGCGGCAGGGCAAGGGGTAACGCGCCGCAAGGTCGGCGAGCAAGTACGAAAACTAGATAAGAAAGAAAACAAACAGGAGAATAGAAACAAACAATAAATAAGAGTAAAAAGGTAATAGCGCCTTAAGCGGCCCGGCACCCCGACGGCCGTGACCAAGTAACGCAAAACCATATCGCAAGTCGTGCTAGTGAGGTATATAGCGTCGTTTCGTAATCAATAAAAAGTACTAGAAAAAATGTTCAACTCTCTAGTGTTTCGCTTTCAAATCACTCATTATACACCTGCTAAACTAAGTAGGAGGAGAACGCCCATATTCACCCACCGCCCATGGCCGGCGGGCAGAGTGCACCATAAACTGATTGTTTAGGCTTATAATAATAGGAGAGTCTGAAGAATAAATATGTCTGGAGAGAAGAGACACTTAGTTCATGATGTTCTTGAAGTTTATTCAAGTGAAGCGGATGAGGACAGGTAAAACAATGAATTTCCCTTTCTGGAACGCTTGCTCTGAAACACATAGACATGAAATCTTACATTGCTAACACACCTCCGTTTGGATCCTAGAGGTTATCTATACTAACAAAATTGACCAATGTTTGTCAGCTGCTGATGGTAGTATAATTCCATACCTCTTTAAAGGCTATGAGGAAAGAACTATTTTTGAGTCAAGAGTGAACCTTCATTTCCTGTGTTCAGAAAGAAACTACATAATAATGAATACCTCATTTGTTACTACAATTTTCATTGTGTTTTATGCAAAATAGTTTGTTTATAAAGAGTATATTAGCCAGCTTTCCATATTCGTTTCCTCGTTAACATAAGAAACGAATAATTCCTTATTATTTAAGCAGGTAATGATTCAAGTTGATATAAATATATCCAATTCTCAAACATATATAAACATATAAAAATTGCGAATGATCTCCTCTACCCTCAAATCAAATCACCTATTTATCAAAACACCGTAGCGTCAGTGGTATAGTTTTTAAATGACACGCTGCATTAAATTCACCATCCACTATAAACAAATTTGGGTGCCCTTAATATATGAAAAATTGAAACTTTTTATTAAAATAATGCACATTCAAGATCTAATATACCAGTTTCTGAAGGCGCTATTTAAATAATACCTCTTTCGTATATTCATCTTTCCGTCCTCAGTAATAAAATTCTTCCGTTTCATATTGTCTTTGGCAGATTTCCTTACTCGCATTGTACATATGCCATTACTAAGTTAATAATTCGCATTAAACTTTTGAACAAACCCTCCAATTGTATTCATAGCTAAATTATCTACCAATTAAGTGATATCAGTTGAAAAATAAATTTTAAATTGTTCTAGTATCGAATTTGACTTCTTTTCCTCTCAGTATTTCTAAATAAAAATGTGCATTTAGCATTTATGTTGATAATAGTTCTGATATCAAACATTCCGTACATTATCTGATGAATAGATAACATTAATAAAAAAATATTTTCTAATCGCGATTTTAACTCTTTAGGGAAAACATCGAACAAGAAAAGTAAAAATGCTCCTATTTTTGTTTCATTACCAAAAGGGGGAAATCCGTTGGTTTTTGTAAAGCTTGCAGGCGACGGCGTTGAAAGAAGGTAGTGGAAAAAAAAGGAGCGTGAATATTATGAGTTACTTGTGTTAATGTTTTGATTAGAAAAGATCATTTAAAAGTACAGACTCTGAACAAGAATCCATGTATTTACATGGCACAATATCATAAACGTTTGTCCAATCGAGAAACAACACATTCTTTTAAAAGGTATCGAGATAAAATTAAGGAAATATAACAACAATACCTTCACCTCATAATTTTTTACTAATGACGTAGTTTTATTTTCATGTTTATAACTCGTTTTCAAATTCTAGTGTATTCGTAGGGGTGTTTTTTAGTAACACTTACATATCCATTTAGGGGACTTATCTCTTCACTGTCATTATAGAGGCTGGTAGGGATAAGACTTTAATCAAAAAACAGGTTGTGAAAAAAAACTATAGTTCAGCCGTCCAACCTTTACATGGTTTTTAACCGGGTAACGCTAATAAGGTTCGGTTTCAGAACGTCTAAAAAATTCATTAGTAGACTGAAGTACCACTTTATCGCAGGCGATACTTGGACTATAAGTATTCTCTGAATAGGCATAGCTCAAGGCATTATTGAGAATCCGCTGAGAACAATTATTAAAAACTCACTTGACACTACTCTTAATTTGGGCAGCTTTCATATCTTAGAGGCCAACCATTAACCCGTCGGGCAGTCTCACCCTGAGCCACTCATATCTTATCAACGGAGAGATATAGTAGAAGTTACTACAATAGTAGAGACACTAGAAAATAAGGAAAATTATTTCCTAAACGTATGTATTACTATCGTCTATACGGTTAGAGTTATTGGAACCAATCAAAGCGGTCAAAGGTTTGTAGCGATGGGTACAGAAAATTTAATCGCCGAAATTGGGTAATCATGACAAGGTCAAAAGGCGATTAATATTCATAGAATGCAAACCCCAAAATGTGAAGGAATCTCAAATAACAAAAGGTTATGTTTTAAATGTCTCGTTTTATTTTGCTTTTTATAGTGCCCTAAGAGATATTTCCTCACAATAAAAACTAAATTTATTCCCGTGTGTTTCTCAATATGATGTCATGAACCATATTCCGATTTATGATAATTTTCATATTTGGGTCGAAGGAGGACACAATATATAAAGCCCCAGAAAATATTATCTTCCTCGAAATATGGGTCATTTTACAATATACAAATGGTGTAAAGACATCGAAGAGACAAAGGCAGCTTAAAAGTCCCATACTAAAATGCGAGATAAAGGCCAACCCAAATACCACCGCAGACAATAGTAAAGACATTCGTCTTTGCATTTCTGTGGAACACCAAGAGACATAGATGAAAAGACCCCCACAAATTTTTTATCATTTGAGGTTAGATTAGATTAATTATAGTTTTGACTAATTGGTTAAAAAAGGTAAGGCGGTCGATAAATTTTTAAAGTAGACTTGAATATCATGAAATGTTTACTAGTATAGCACCGTTCTTGCGTCCTAATAAGATTAGGATATCAATAGAGGTATAGATAACTAACCTCACAAACAAATCATATTTGTGGGAGATATGGGTCGCTTGTAGTTTTTTGTGTCATATTAATTAGAAGGATTAGGAGAATCTATTTACCCGTTTATAACTTGTCTCCAACCTAAATAATAATTATGGCCAAAGAAGGGTCGTATTTTTATCCAACATGTAGCGATTAAAGGGCCCATTGTTAAAACAAAATTGCGTTTTTGGCAATTACACTTGCCCAGCATATTTAATTTACGTTCAATTACGGTGCGTTTTCTAGAAAATTAAGTCAGTTGGTGAGAAACCAATACTAATGACAAAGTTGAAATATCAGAACACTAGGTTGGAAAGACCGAAAAATCACTAAAAGGTTTGGCGGGTTTACACTCTGTAATCAATCTATTAACAAATAGAGGAACAGGCTCAGGAGCACCCAAAAATACAATAAATTTTATGACCCTATGGGAAGCAATTTCACAAGAATTTCCTAACCATAAATTAAAAATAAATTTAAAGTTAGATCTAATCCAAAATAATTAGTTTAATCCTCTTAAAATTTCGGTGTGGGCAATTGACCCTAACGGAAAGAACCAACAATATAGCCAGTATGATGGCGGGCAAAAAAAGAGTTGATCCTCACTGGATGATGTTTATATCTGAAAAGAATTAATTAATCGTTTCGTGGCACATCCCGAAATCATTGGAAACATGGTTGTGCTTGGGCCAAATATTTCCACACCTCCAATTTGGGTGTGATGCCAATTTCAAAAGAAAGATTTAGACCAGAAACTTCTGTTCTTTTAAAAACTAAGGCTCGAGGGGACCCCCACTTATACCTCATGGGAATCTCCCAACTTGGGTAAAGCCCGCGTAAAATAAATGAAAGGTTTGGATAAGGGGCTATCTTTGGAAAACATGAAAAGCTTTAAAGCAGTTTTCAATTGCAAATGTATAAGAAGGCCGCATTTGAGAATCAAGATTTCAAAAGGTGCGTGGTTGCGATCCGGTTATCGAATATCAATGGTCAAAAAGGTAAAGATATCGAAGAAGGGGCCTAAGCCAAGTACGTATTAAAGCAGGACAACTTAAAATTTATTCCCAGTATTACGCGAGCGGGAAAAAAGTAATGGGAACCGTGTAGGGTGGGGCTTCCCACGAATGACAAAATATTAATGGTGCAGAAGGGAGGGTGCTGTTTACATTAACTGCGGCTCAATTAATTACAAGATGCTCATGTTGTAATGACAGGTCCAATCACGCCCAAGCTTTCTCTGTACGTACATCGTGGCG
The DNA here is from genome assembly GCA_015478945.1 of Trachelipus rathkii. NCBI lineage: Eukaryota > Metazoa > Arthropoda > Malacostraca > Isopoda > Trachelipodidae > Trachelipus > Trachelipus rathkii. Next base: position 28,764 of record JABUQX010088316.1, read on the forward strand.
CTTTGAGACATGAATGCATCAAAGTTGGTTTTGGAGCGCAACCCTTTCTTTCGAATAATCATCTGACGAATTTTTGCGTGCACAACAAGAAAAATTTTAATGGTTGCCAAAAAAATTTAGGGAGTTAATATTGTTGGCCCCAAATAATTTTTTAGACTGGGCGGAGGTATGCCAACCCAAAATCAATAATTTACCCTAATGGTAGGGTCCTAACAATAGCATTCTCGATATGAGAAGAGGACAGAAAATTGCAGGGGTGGGTTCGAAAAAAGGTTTCAAATGGATTCTCCATATAAAATGGAAATAAATCATGAAAGAATTAACAAGTTTCCCTAAATAATAATTGGACACTTTTTTAAGCGAAAGAGTCTCCAATATTGTGGGATTGCATAATATATTTCCAAGATAGACTACAAAAGATAAAAAAAGGAATCTCCTTGGATCTATTGTAAAATATAAAGAGGTTCTTAAACTAGGGTCCGCGGTCTTAAAAGAGTCCGGAGTTCGGATAATAATACATATTAAAAATTGTTAAATAAGTAAAATACCCTAGCTATGTCCTTAAATTTGTATTATACTATGAAAGCCTCTTGCCATGTCACCTTCAGAAGGTTTATTTATTTATTCTTCCATTTATTTGTTATTCTTTTTGCGATGATGATAAGTTGCGACGTTTTTATGATTATAATTATTTGGTTTTATTGAAAGTAATTATTCACATTAAGGGTAAATATATAAATTTAATCTCTAAGTGTAAGATAACTCAGCATTTCTTTTTCCATTATTGAATTAAAGGGGTATTAATTAATTTTTGATATAATTGAAAAATAAAAATTATAGCTGTGGATTTTATTTACATATTCATATGTTACTAAGTTTCAATAATAACTTATTGTGGCCTATATTTAAACTTAAATTTATCTATAATTTATTTACGAATGAGTTAGTTTCAACACTTTAGACTAATAATGATCGATCGCTTATAGTAGGCAAATTATAAGTTAATTATACTTTAATAAAATATTGATAATTAAATTATTTATTACCTTATTTTAACTCTATATAAGTTATCACCAGTATCCATAAACTATTTTTATTTATTATTTTATAACTACATTAACTTCTTACATAAATATTTCCATTATTTATTATTTTTATCTCGTTTTAACCTAAAATTATGAAAATTATTTTAGTATACAAATATTTATTCTTACTTTAATATTTCTCTTAATTATAATTCTAACTTTGGATTTAATTTTTTTTCCTTCCCTAGAATTATTTTATTTGTCAATATCACATACATTAATGTAAATTTTTAAATGCACGAATGTATTTGTTACATTTTAAGGTTCATTATCGGATTAAAAATGTATATATATCAAATATTGTTAAACAAATTTTTCTTGTTTTTTTCATACTGTAGCCCCATATGTTCAACTTCATAATTTTAATAAATAAATTAATATTGTTTGAGAAGATGATATTTTGATATCTCTGCAATTTTTGGGGGACTAGGATTAATAAACTATTATTAAGTGGGATGTTATTATTAGTTTCATTTTTATTAATTATTGAACACTATAACTAAAAACCTTAATTGCGTATGATAAGGTCTTCCCAACTGAAAGTAGTCTTTGTACTTACCCACTTCTAATTAGAATCTTATTTTGCCTCCTACCTTTTTTTATAAAATATCTACTTTGCATTAAACACGGTTTCTTCCATAACTCTATAACCCGTTGGTTTTTATAGTTTGCAATGATGAAATTCCGGCCAATCTTTGCTCTCAGCAGATACTTTTTCTGGAGCGTATGAGCACATATATTTCGATTTCAAAAATTAGCATGGTTTTAGCTTTTTGCTCAATAAAATTGTAAAATAATGGATGGAATCTGTGTATGTGGTTGTGACATCTTAAAGACCCAGAAAATAGGAGATTCTATTTTATTATTTTATAATTCTCCTCAGAAAATATTTGATTAAATAGTGAGCATTTTTAGATATTGTACAAATGACTCGACTTGTGATAGGCTCCCTGGGATTTTTACTTCAATAAATACCTATAATGGCTTCTAATATGGTGCATAGCGTTATATTTGATATACCCTTTAAACACTAACATACCCTTTTAAACTTTCAGTCTGTACCCATAACAGCTGGGGTCTTTTTGAACAATTTGACAGGTCTCAAAATTTCTAATATATATTGATACTTAGTATAGCAAAAGTAATTTTCAACAGAACCTTAACTACCTATAAATCCGTTATTTGCAATAATTTCTCCCTCTGATCCTTTAGTGATGACAAGGTTTAATGAAGAATGTGAATTTACTCCATTTGATAATTTCCACAAGAAGGAGACATTTTGATCCGGATGATAATTTATGTTTGATTCTGTTTATTTCATCATTAATTAGTGTTTATATAATCCTCTCTCGTTTTTTAGGGTCTAAAAGTGTCGAGACAATATCCTCATTTGAGATAAGCGCAAAATTATTTATTGTATTTCGCATTCAAAGCTATATTACAGAATCTTTCTCAAAATATTCTAACTTTTACTATCAAATCAAAATTTACCTTCACCTTCAGTAGTGATATATCCTTACACTTATTTAGTAATTTCATAGGTAGTTTTTTTACCGTCTACAAATATTGCCTAATAATATATATTGGTCTTATATGCAATATTATAGTAGGTATTTTATAATTCAGATTGTTTACAGTATTGTAACGTTTACTACTATATATAAAATCTATCTAAGTTATAATGTATTATATTACCATTTTTTTAGAGACCTTTTATTATATATAAATTAACCATCTATATGTTCCCTCCATATCTCAGTATAAATAACTCAGCTTTTCTCATTCCTTAAAATAAAGGTAGCCATTTTTTTCTGTGCTTATGTTATATACAATTTTCTTCATGTGTTATGATTGTGTTTTATTTATGAAAAAGGTGGTCAGAAAATTTATAGAATGAAATAATTTATTATGTATCCTCCTCTCTCCCCAAGAATGAGTAATGGAGATCCCAAAAAGGATTTAAGTCATTAAAAATCCTATCTGCATACTGTTAACATATGGAAAAAAATAAGGCTAATAAAGGAAAAAGCCAACATGACAACTGAATAATAAGTAACGTAAAAAAAGAAAATGACCCAGCCTTAACCGCTTCTCTCATATAATTATCATCATATATTAAGCGGGAACCCGTCGCCTGTCTAAGTTGAAATATTAATTCAACTCACTAAGGATTTTACCTTCATTAAGGTAAACCAAATCATTTGGGTATTAAAATCTTAATCACTTATAATACTATGTAAAATACAGGTCAGCGGATGCAGCGTTCATCAACCGTTGTACCATTCAGGTGATATAGGCTCATTAACAGACCACTGACAGCCCCTCACAACATCCCGTCACCATCATTACCGTTATATAAACAACCACCATTCTTCTTAGTGGCACCACTACCAATAACTCAACTATTAATTTAATCTTTCAACTTTCCTAACGGCATTCACTTCACTGCAATATCTTATGCCATTTATTTTTTCTTCGTTCAACTCCATCAACTAAGCCCGCTGTCGATTCCAACACCTAATATACTCTTAATATAGCCATTATATTTACATCCGTTAATTAACAAACTTCGTAAACTATCATCCATCCTTTCGTCATGACCAAATTAAATAGATAATTTTACATTTAATTCTATTTATTCATTTTTTATTTTTTTTTTACTTATTTACCCCTTTATTCTTTACATCACTTACATCACATCTACTTCTTTACTATTAAACACGCCTTCTTAATTTAATTTCATCCTTAAACTCTGTTTATCAATTCTTTTCACACCTAAAAACCCCCTTTTAAGGTTTTATGTTCCTATTCTGAACACGTTGCAACGTTTATATTATTAATTATAGTTATATATATATAATTATATATATATACCTCTTTTTATAATTTTAATACCAGTATCTAATCCATTAATATATATTAAATAAGCTTTCATATAACTTAACATATACATATAACACAAGTGTATACAAACATATACCCTTAACTATGTAAAAGGACTATATAACCTCTAGACTTACACTCGTAGACTTTAGTCCTTCACATTCCACCAACGATTTAATTTGCCACCAGCCACCTTCCTACCATTTCACAACTTTCCTACTACACACTCCGCATCATTCCGTTCCTTTTTCATCCAACATATTAATTTATCCTAAGTTTATTATTAAACTCTTTAGACCCTGCATCCAAGGTTCATGCTCTACCATTCATATTAATACATTATAACTTACTACAAGTCCTTAGGACTATCACTCAGTACATGTCATCAAACCTTATAACCTTGCTTTATCTATTGTTAATTTTCAAACCATATTAAGTCTTACTATTTACACACCCTATCTCCAATAATCTCTCCTTCATTTTACATAGTATTATGTACTTTTTAAACTCGTCTTCAGATTCCACCACATCAAATTAATCCGTTATATTATTTACTTTTATATATCCGTAACACCTACGGTATTTAATAATAGTGATATTAGGACCTTACACTCTTCCCCCACTCTTATACCATTCCACTCTCGGTCCATTTCATTAATCTTAGACACCATATTTCACTGTACAACTTACTCATCCTAATTCTCTAATTTTATATCATTTCTAATAAAACCCCTTACATATCCATACTATATATATACAAATTAAAATAATACAAGGAGATCAATATTAATAACACATCCCTGCTCCTTCACTCCTAACTATTAATAGATTTTTATATATAAACCATAATCTCTCACTTTACTTGGTAACTTTAAACCATTGTATTACTTAACACATCGCTCATATATTAATTATATATATACCCTCACCTCTCTATGTTTAGAGACATATCTCTTATATATTTATCCTTATTTCAGTAATCAATTAACATACCAACATCCATTATATAAAATTACTTAGAATTCAAAAGCTTTTGTTAGATGAATCTATTATCACTCTTATATATATAATAATATATAATCCTATTATCATATTATATTATTATGTGGCGTACGCCTAAATAAAACCTAAATACAATTTATTCTTATATTATTACTTCTCCCTCATTTCTCTTAAGTTTTCAATTGTTTCTAGTAGTATTAAGATTTGATTCCACACAATCTCTTCTCTACCATTAACTCCTATATTAGATCACTTTTGCTTATAGTCATCTTCTCACCATAAATTCTCCATGTTTATTGTCTCATCTCCAAATGGTCCCTGAGTCACTCGACTCAATCTTTCGACTAAAATACACCTGGGCCTATTTATTAATCTTATCACCTTATTACTAACAACCATCATTCAATAAATACATAAAATTATTCCCCTTATAATTAATTATTTCCTACGAGTGGCGGTATGGACACTAACTCCTATATATATATACTATATCTACCTAACTTTTTATTCATATATTATATGATACTAATATTTCTTTGGCATATTTAACTGCTTTTCTTTTTTCATCAAATCTCTCGGAACTAAACCCTCCATATAATTTCTATATTATTTATTTAAATTATACCTATTATTAATCCAATGTTCAATGCAACTATTATTTTAATCTACTTATTTATTACAATTTCTGTTCTATTTGACTCATTTCACCAATAAATTCATTTATCAATTACCTATAAAATCATTCAAGTTTCAACTTATATTTTTACTTTCTCATAACCTTAACTTATATATACTTTCTTACCTATATTTTAAGCTAAGTAAACACTCTAATATCGTATCCCCAATATAAATAAAATACCTTAATTTCCTTAAGTCATCTTGCCTTGCACCATCAAAGCCACATACATTCACTATCACCTTCTCATTACTCTGTTAATATACAGATTCTCAAAGTGTTCTATTCCACACTCTCCTCACATCCCTTTTCATCAGTCACAAAGCACCATCCCTATTCTTCTATTTCTACCCGGTTCCCCCTGTATTTCTCATTCGTCTTAACCGTTCCCCGCCTTCCGTTCCAGAAAAAAAAGCTATCTATATACCCCTTGTAAGGGTCCTCATTCAGTCCTCCTTCCAAACTGTTCATTTAACTCTTCTTTCCTCCTACTTATGCACCTAGTTTAGGCATTTCCTTGTTTTCCTTCCTCTTATTATACTTCCAAACATCTTTTTTTTTCGAGACCTCATCATTGGCTTTTAGCACAATTCAACCACGCTTCTTTGTTACTTTTAGTCCCACCACTCACTGTTAACATTCTTACCTCCTACTTTTAGCACATTTCCACATCTACTTCCTTATGCACTGCTAAACAATCTGACTTACGCTTTCATTTGCTCCCAAATTTGTTCAGTTTCAAACTTGTTCCACATTCGGACTGATGTAGTAGTAAATATGTCATATATACTACTATATATATATATTATTTATATATATTATATATATATATATATACATTACTGTGAATTGAAAAGATTGAAAAAAGTAGTTTAGCTAAATTTATTAGCCTATAAATAGAAAAGTTGCTATCTGGTATAAGTGTAATCATCTGTGTGAAATTTGAACTTCTTACACAACGTAATCTTTGGCTGCCAATTTGGCACGAAAATCTCTATAACATTTTAAGATTTATGAATTTTTCATGATTTGTGAATTTTACACACAGCTTTTCACTTGTTTTAAGAGTAAAAACAACCCAGAACTCACCACGTGGAAATGGCTCCATCTCGAGTTCCACCACACTCTCAACCTAGTCGTTTAAAAATTAGGTTTAATTGCCTGCATAGAACTGAAGGTAATGACTTTTAGTTTCCGATTTGGGTAATGCAATTCTAGATGCTATTCTTGATCTAATGAATCCATCTCGTGAGGCGTTGCAACATATTATTGCTGATGCTTAAGTAAGTAATTTGACTCTGCGCTCTATTGCTTGTAAATGGCACGAAAATATTAAAATATCAATTTCAGCAGGAACATCCAAAATCATCGCCCTTTCATTATCAGAAATGGATGCTGTAAGTGGTGGTTCAGTAGGTGTGACTGTATGCCAGACAATTAGATCTATATAGTGGTCTGCTTTGAAATTTAACGTAGGAATCTTAAATTCACGAATATTCTCGTTCTACCTTTTTTTTTAGCTTTTTGTCAACATTTTAAAATTCTTCGAAGGCCCAATTCTCTCACATGTTTTATGCTGTCGGCAAACAATGACAACAGAATATTTTTTTTTTTATTAAATAATACCTTTTTTTTTTTTTTTTTTTTTTTTTTTTTTTTTTTTTTTTTTTTTTTTTTTTTTTTTTTTTTTTTTTTTTGCAATGTTTGATCTATTATGCTCTTTAACTCTTCAGGCAGAATATAGATTTTTTTTATTATGCTGTAAAAATGTTTTTTTTTATTTCCTATGATTGAATTTTAATATCAAACCATGTGATGCGTATACTCTAATAACATACTCTGTTAAAACTTTTCAGAATCCAGTGCGGTACTCTTGTTTTGAGCATACAATTCTCAAAATTTCTCTATTTACAATGCCTTTACTATCTGGAATTACTCATTTCTCCTGGATCCTTTCTTGACAAGTCTTAATAAAATTCCAGTTTAAAAATCTCCAGTACGCATGTAAGAGTATCGTGATCTGTTACTAGTACATACATCAAAATTCATCAAGGGAAACATCAAGCATAGTTTTTCCTATCTTTTCAAGGCATATTACAAGCATCTTTTCGCAATTTTTTTTCCAATTTCTCCATAAAACTCTTTTGGTCCAGTAGTTTTTCCGTTCAAATGTTGCAATAGATGAGGTAATTAAAATTCATTTGTATGTAACAAACAAACAAGCCATTGCAATGGACGTCCCATAGAAAACTCAAGTTGTCTTTTGATATGATTTCTAGAACCTGTAATAACCTTTGCTCCATCACAACCAACAGCTTGCAACTTAGATCAACATTTTCTCTAAAAACAAAAAGTTAATATGATTGTTTTAATGTTATGAGGTATAGAAGTGACAAGACCAAGATAAAGTATATAGATCCTGGTTCTGAAAGTAGAACAACATGTTCTTCTGTCATGGTCTATCTAGCTACCCTTTCTTCTTCCTTAACCAGAATTATGGCAATTGTCTTTTCGTCCGTCAAAGTATATCCCTTACTCCGATGAAGGGTGTTTTTTCACATTTTCCTTTTCAAATCACTGCTTTTTTCTTGCTCCTCTGAATTTACTACGATCGAATACTTTAGAAGAATCGTCTTTGGTAAATACTCCCTTATTTTTTAAAGCTGCATTTTTAAGAATTGCAGATGGTCTTTCAGAAACACTAGTTCTGTCGCAAGCCTGTGCTACATTTGAAGGCTCATTTCTTATTTGAGAAGTTGAAGGTGAATTTTTACTTATAATTGTGCTTTTCGTTTCACATGGTTTATATTCAGTATCTTCATATTCATCAGAAGAGTTTGTTTGAAGAATTCAAAATGTGACCCATAACAGAAGAAGAAAATTTATTTGCTGTTTTTTCTTCACTGTCTTGCATTTGATCGTTTTGACTTCTTTCTACCGCCATTGCAATCTTTTTTCAAGCATTTTTCTTGCTTTAATGTCATTTCCAATTACCATTCTTTGAAATGTCCTTTGATCCGTTAAAAAAGCTCTTTTATCTACAGGTACCTTAGTTTTGAAATACAAATTAAATTATCGAACAGATTTTTCTCCTTTGATTCTCTATATGATACAACTTTTTTAGGAGAATTTAGTTTACCTTCTCTTTTCAAAGGCTTCTTAATATTAAGATATTTTTTATGGTATTCTCTTATCTTATGTAATATTTGTTGGTCCGTTACAATATGACTTGAACTTTTAGCCCATAAGCACAAAATAATATACGTGAACCTAGTAACGCAAACTAAATGAAACACGCACTAATAATAGAAAGACAACCAATACCAACGGAGAGAGCAGTCGCATTGACGCCAGCAGGAGAGAAAACATCAGCCAGCGTCCATACATGGTAAGAGAGAGAGAGAGAGAAGAGAGAGAGAGAGAGAAGGAGAGAGAAGAGAGAGAGAGAAGAGAGAGAGAGAGAGAGAGAGAGAGAGAGAGAGAGAGAGAGAGAGTGTCTATGCGGGAGCATGCACACGCACAGTGCGCATTTGAAAGACAATTCCCTCAATTAACAGCGTCAAGATAAGTATCAAACTTTTGATTTCTATAACAGTGTAATTTCAACCACTCATGGTTGCAAATCAGAGCTATTCTAAGTTATGAATCTTTTTTGTTATTTTTGTGACAAATTAGGAGAAATAGCTGAATATTAAAGTTATTTTGGCAGCTAAAAATTTAATTTTATTTTGCTAAGATTTCGTATTATATATAGGCTTTGTAGTAGGCAACTTTTCCACATATAGGCGTTTGAACTTAAGTACATGATTTTAATTTTTTCCCTCCACCCTAATAATTTATATATATAATATATATATATATATTATATATATATATATATAATAATTTATATATTATATTATATATATAACTAATATATAATATATATATTAATTATATTATATATTAAATATAGTATAATATATATATATATATATATATAATATATATATAATATATATATAAATAATAATATATTAATAATATTATAATATATATATATAATATATATGGCGTATGCATAGAGGTCAGTAGGATACTATTACCTCACATACCCTATAAATTATCTTATGTACGATATAAATAAAATAATAGTGAGTGAGTACCTTATTAATATGTAGCCCCAGACGGGCCCTTTATTTTAAAGGGTTTTAGTTAGAAAAGAAAAATTACATTAAGTTTAATATATGAATAATTAAGTAAGTTAATTTACTCCTTAATGCCCGACCAAGTATATATATATAATATTTATATATATATATATATATATATATATATTAATTAATATAATATATATATATAATATATAATATAATATTATATAATATATTATATATATATATTATATTTATAATATTATATATATATATATAATATATAATATATTAAATATATATATATATAATATTATAGGAGACAAGATATGTTTGAGCTGGAGATAGTAAGGTTGGGAAAGTTCTCCTCAAAAAACGTGGAGTAAATTTTATACCCACTTCAATAATATCAACATTGGAAATTACAAGGGAATACATACGGAGGTATATAAATAAATAAGTAGATAAATAGAAAGGACCAATACTGGAGATCGTTCCTTAATATCATATAAATGATAATCAGGTAGTTGCGTTATATATATATGAACTCACTTAAATTCAGTAAGTAATATATGACAAAGATATAGAGGCCACTATAGGTGTAATGCTGAAGTTGATTATAAAGTAATATTTAATTAGAGGTGAGTGACGCTGAGAGATAGATATGATAATGTGTAAGCAAGTAGAGAATAGAATGGGTGATGATATCGGCTCATGGTAAATATGTTAATACATATATGTGGAGGAGAAATCCAATTGTGATAGTATTGCAGCACGTTTTAACATAGGTATGTGAGTAAGGGGGAGGATTGAGAGATGTGTATGAGTGGGACCGAGGAGAAACGTTAACTTTTCAAAAAGGCCGAGGAGGGAGATACGGATGGAAAAAGTTATAGGAGTCTTATGCAAGATACTACTGTAATTGGACTGCATATAGAAAGGTGCAATGAAAGGACCGGTACAGTTCGATGAACAGAGTATATAAGATAAGGTATTTAGACTTATAAACTCCTGGATGTAATATTTTTATAATAAATCTTTGTCTGAAAGAATATATCATAGGTGATGTGTGAGTTGATATAACATGATATTAATTATATATAAATAATATATTAGTATAGTATTATATTATATATATATATTATATTATATATATATATATATATATTAATTATATATATTAATATATAATAATAATAGTATATAAATTAATATATATATATATATATATATATATATTATATATAATTAAAGATAAAATATAATAGAAGCCTCTTCAAATAACTTCAGAATCATTAAATATAGAGTTAAATAAAACAATTTAAATTAAAAAAATCCACTTATAATATAACTTTAATGAACTTTAACTATACATTATTTATCTAAGTAATTTTCATTCATTAAAGTTTTTATAATCAAAGTGGTTTTTAATTATAATTTTATTATATATATTATTAATATATAATATAATATTAATATATATATATAATTAATATTAATATATATATATAATAATATATATATATATATATATATTATAAATATATAATTATAATAATATATAATTATATATATAATTATCAATATATATAAATTATTATTAATGATATTTTAATATATATTAATTATATATATATAGAGTATAATTACTAAATATATATATATAATATATAATATATTAATATAAATATTAAATATTCATAAAATATATTAATATTAATATATATTAATTATATTATTAAAAATATATAATATATATATATATTATATATATTATATATATAATATATTATATATATAATATATTAATATATATAATATATATAATATATATATTATTCAATATATATATATATAAATATATATATAATATATAATAT
>JABUQX010088317.1:0-26210 GCA_015478945.1 Trachelipus rathkii
CCTCACCCCTTGCCACATTCTTTGTAACGATTTCCCGGGACTTCGCACCACTTACCAACTCTCGTCCTTTCCGTTTCTCTAGCACCGTATCAGCTTTCCATATTGCCTATTTATCTACTCTCATCTCTTTATATATCATATATCACTCTTCTTATTTCTCTATTTAATATCATTTCTCCTTCTTAATATATACTTATTTCCTATATATTATCAATACTAATGGCCTCTGCTTCGGTAAAAAATCGACCTATAACATCATCTGGGCTTGACGAACTTTCTTAAAGGAGGGTGACTGTGCTATAGCTAATCATCTTAGGTTACTTTCTTTCGGTGATGGGATTATCTCTATTTCCCTCTCTCCACTCATCCTATATTTAATCCTCTGTATACTCTCTCACATATTCCTCTCTTCTTGTCCATCTTATATTCTCTTCAAAAATTTTTATTCTTGTTTCTATTGAGTATTTTATCTCTAGCAGCCGTTGTCACCATTCCCCATACCGGCGCCCGCAGACCTTTCAGCGGGGGGTGTTGTCCCGCCCTCCTGCCGTCTAACTTCCGTTCACATTCCGCAGGGCTTGAGGCCACCGCATTCGCCGGCTTTGCACGTGCGGGGCTTCCTTCTTCGGGCGTGCCCCGCCGATGGCCGGCTTTCTCAAGCGAGCCGTTAGGCTTGGCGCAGACAGGCCGCCCCACCCGCGCTCTCTGGCGTTGGCCTCGTCCTCACCTTCTTACTCCTGCGCCACCCCGCCCCACCTGTAGGTGCTGGAACTTCGTCGGCCGAATCGTAACAACGGTGGAGGTGCGCGTGCCACGCTCCCTCTGTGAACCTTGCCGACTGCAGGTAACTCTCGACAGAGCAATCCACTATACTACCCACTAGCGCGCGATCGAGGTCAGTGGCCGTGGAAAAAGTGGAAACAAGTTTATAAGTTTTTTTGGCTTTGACTCGAACTTCAGTCCAAAAAGCGCGGTGAAGCGAGCGCCCCTCCAGATATGTTAGAGCAGTACTTACCATCAAGTGGATTTGAGGACCTCTTGTATAGGCTGAAAGACCCTAATCTCTGCACGTCTAACATTGCAATCCAGTTTCTTGGGCCTAGCCTAGCAACACGTTTGATGATGTGTTAGGTTTATCCATTGAACATTTCTTTGTTTAATGTTAGGCCAAAGGTGTTTATATTGGTTTCAAACAGAGAGAGATTCGAGAGACCGTGAAAGAGATAGGTTAAGATTGGAAGGTGTTTTAGAGGAAAGAGATATGTAAGAAGTTGAGTTTTTAAAGAATTAATTTTCAAAAGGTTGAGACGAACCAACCCTGAAATTCTATCCAGATTAGCGAGAATAGAATGGAAGATTAAGACGAGAAGCCATTCTAGAAGTAAAATCTAGAAGGGAGCAGAATTGAAATGAGTTTGAAGAAAATAGAAGGTCGTAGAGACTACTAGAACATAAGTAATGACAAGTGAAGGCGGAAATCAAAGATGAGGAGCTTGGGAGTCAATTGTGAAGCGTGCAATGCCGGTCAATGCTTTGGATCTGTCACGCGCCACCACGCAGTCTCCCCGTAGTCCTAGGGCTTGGAAAACATAACAATAAGATCAGAGTATTCGCCGTCAGACATCGAACGCTTACGATAAAGCTATATTCTAGGTGGATTCGGAAAAGCCGGAATGAGAATCAGATGATCTAAAGAATAGAGTTTTGAGAAGGGTTTCAAAGATCTTAAGATTGAGACACAAGTGAGAGTTATAGGGCGTAGTTTGAAAGGATCAGTAGCTGCTACTTTTTTCGGAATCGGATTGGTGAATGTGCGTGCTTCCACACTGAGGGAAGTGTTAGTATTGAGACATAGAGAATATAGTTACACGAGGGGGGCAAGCACGGAAGCACACTCCCTCAAAACTCGGGAGGAATGCCATCCGCCCCCCGCCTTTCTAACGTTCGTAGATTTCCGGAGCCCATGCACACTACGTCGAATTGTAATAGTGGTAGATCCATTGGAACCCTGAGAGGAGAAGGAGGAGGATGAGGATTGCCAGAATCGTCCAGGGGGCTTAGTTAGAGGAAAATAGGAGCCGAAGAGATTTGGCTTTTTCAGTTGGAGAATTAGCAACCGAATCTAAGAAGCGAATAGAGGGGAAAGCCAGAATTATACTTGAAAGTTGTTAGACGTTTTTGGAAGAAGGCGAAAGATTTGTCGTCGGAGAACGCTAAGAGAGGTATGCTGACACTTCATATTTGATGAAAGTCGTTTGCTCGTCGAAGAGTATCCTGCAATGATTTCTAGCTGAATGAAATTAAGCTAAGAGTGATTAGAGAGAACGAGAATTTTTCCCTTCCGTGGCGTCACATGGGTCTTAGCCTGAAATGGCCAAGGACAAGCACTGATCTTGAACCTGGTTATGAGGGGAGAGAAAGATTTTCTCGAGACGGAATGAACTTTATAGCTCTATTACCCATCATATAGATTATTCAGTGTGATCACCCATTATCGCAAGAAGGTCGAAGCGTCACCCAACTAGAGATAAAGCCGTCATATCCCATTATAGTTTGGTAAGAAGCACGCAAGGCAGATACGGCCGATTCGGTGCGCAGAAAAAAACCGTAGGCAGGATGGAGCTGTTGGAAGGAAAATTAGTATTTAATTCGAGATTATCTAAAGGTTTGAGTAGCATTTACCGCGATAGTTAGCGAAGTGGGTTGTAAGTTTTAAGGAGAAGGCTAGCTGGTGAAACATATGATCAAGTGTGTTCAGATTGAGTTGGAACGATTCACGGAATGTGTGTGGTTTTTAATTATTATGCTCACTGAGTAAGAGTAAGTGCTTGAAGCTTCGGCCTTCTCCCACTAATCTGTATGAGGGACACTAATATTTATTATATATATATTTAAATATTTCTATATATTAGTTTATATATATATATATATTTTTATCTATAATATATATATATCGAATTTGTGGGTATATATTTTATATATATTCTTATATAGTTAATATATAATATATAATATAAGATAATATAAAATACTGTAATAATATAATAATTAATTATAGTTCTTTATTTCGTTTCATGTTTCCATTAATATCTACGTTAAAAATTAGCTTAATTTGATTTTTTAAATTTGAATAACATCGTATAATATGTTTTCGTATCTTTTATATTTTTTCTCATAAACTTTAGCCCTAATATTAAACAACATAGTTAGCATAAATTCTTTTTGCAGGTAAATCCGAATTTGGTTATATTTCGGTAATTATCTTTTATGTAGACAAGTATCTAGTAGCTTAGCTGACATTAAGTGACAAGAATATCATTATCCTTTATTTTTATGTATTATGTTTACTTATGTGCCCAGCATCTCTGTAAACCCCGTAGAAATTGTCTGAAGAAACACTGCTTGGTGTAATAAAAGAAAATAGTAGAGACGGAATTTTGCCCAAAAGTAAATGGGGGGCTCAGCCTTAATTCAATCTTTTAGTGGTTACAGTTAACCTAGAGATTTTTATTTGCAAACTTTTTAATATTTATACGAACATTACTGCTAATTGTTAGCAAGAGTACCTTAAATGGTAATTTACTCTTTACGAGCTAAGCATTTTATTTTAAAGCTTATTTTTCCAATCAAAATTAATTGCCTTTTTCTAAGTTGATTATTTTAGTTAATAGTTATACTTTTCATTATGATATGAATGCAGTGGTTACAACTCTCAGTGTACCCTAACAAGAATATGAGGTTTCCTTTCAAATTTAAATAAGAACCATTTTTTTTTAATAATCCAGGGAAAAATAAAGTAATCGTAGCAGCAATTTCCCTTTCATTGGTACTTGTCAAGCACGCTACGCTGCTCTGGGCAGTAACAAATTCGAAAGCGACAATTTAATTATTTGTATTTTATTAGTTTTTGTATTGTTTTTTTTCCATTAGAATGCATGATAAAGAATTTGTGAGCAAAGTGTTCTTTTCTCATCTGAAGTAAAAGATGACGTCACCAACGCCACAGTGGTTAACGAGTCAACGAAAAAAATAGAGGCAATTGGCTTTTAATAAAACGAAGTATACCAGGAAAAACTATTATTTTAAATAATGATAATCTTTTTATATTTCTTTATAAATATACGATATTATTAAATTATTATTTATACAAAGAAAGATGAGCCTTTGTAACTCGTGATTCCTCCAACCAGTTTCAGGAACTAGATAACTACGCAAATACAATCATTGCACTTTAAGAAAATGCTGGTACAATGTGACAGATGGGTTAATATGATAAATTACGATGCGGTGCGGTGGCGGTTGCGGTGCGGTGCGGGTGGCGGTGCGGTGCGGTGCGGTGTGCAGTAGGTGTTGGTACGCGGTGGCGCATTGAGTCTAGATAGGTAAGGTGACGTGCGGTGAGTCAAAAATTATTTTGATGCGGTTGCGTTGATGTCGTTATTCGGCCTGGTGGCGGGTGCGGTAGCGTGCGGTGCGCAGAAATTCCGGTGGCTAAGGGTGGTACTTTGGTGCTCATGATTGGTTTTTCCTCAACAGGTTCGTTGTGTGACATAATTTTGTTAGTAAAATAAGTATATCTTTTCACAGTTCTTTATGACATAAAATGTGCTACATTACTAGTAATGCAATATATGCTATATATTAATATAATTACTAAATATAATAATATTATAATCTAATATAATATATAATAATAATAATAATAATCTTAAATTAATAATAACACAAAAATATATAATTAACAAAAAGAAAAATAGTTACAAATTTTTACATAAATAAAGATCAAAATAGTTACAATATTTTTACAATCATCTTAATAATCAATATGATACATAATATCCCCATAATTTAATAAAATAGATAATGAATAATAATATAATAATAATATTATAATTAATCATAATAATATAATAATAATAATATATATAGTAGCACTGTTAAATTCTAAAATCTTTTCAAAATATAACATTGTATGTAAAAAGAGTTAATAAGAATCTTTCTTTTTATCATTCTGGTTAAAGTTGTTAACACGTTGAATAGTATTGGCACATTTAAAAGCTAACCTACTTGTCTAGCTTTTTCCTAATTGACGATTAGCAAAAGGAAGATTGACTACAAACGAATTATTTCTTAGATTATACCATAGTAGAATATTTTATACTGTGTTTATACGCGGTTTCGAATCTGATTATAATAAAAAGTTGATATTTTTGGGAAGTTACACACAAAAGCCCCCTCGCTTTCGCTGCGACAATACTGATAACTACTTCGTCTAATTAATGATATTGATAAAGTCGATTTGTTGAAGAATTATAAAAATTATTCATTTTATTTTTAATTTTGACTTTTTCTTTTGATTTTTAGATTTAAAATTAGAATGGATTTTATGTTTCCCAGAACAAATTACAATTGGTCATTTTGTGACATTTTATATCGCATGAATTATTTTAATAATTATTATGCATCGTCTGGATAAAATTTTAAATATATTTTGACAAATATATATATATAGATTTACTATTATATATACACATATAATTATATCTATATCTATTCCTATTATATAATTTTAATTATTCCGTTATTATAGTAGTATATTAGGTAGCTAGTAGACTATCTAAACCCTATATCTATATCTATATATATTAGATAAATTTATCATAAAAATATAAAAATTAGTAAAAGAGAAAAAGCCTTTGAAATGACTTCGTTTCGTTTTATGTGGGCAACACATCAAACAGTCTCTTGCTGAGTAGTGCGTGAGTCGACGCGATCAAACTGACTCGGGTTCGGAAACCAACACATATGGACGAATTGAAGAGAATATATATCTCTATTAGCTAATATACTCAATTATCTATATTATATATATCTATATTATATATAATATATTATATCCTATATATAATTATATTACTATAATACCTATTATATTATACTATTATTTAGGGGATAATAACACACTTTATCAATAACTATAACTTAAAACGAGGAAGTACAGTTGACTAACCTATAGGACTCAGTTAGACAGAGCCATGCAACCTAAAGGGCCTACTTGCGACTGGACGGTTGCAACGCAGGTGCATCCTAACTATTCCCGCGACTCGGAGCACGTGAAAGACGCATGAATACTATACGGTACGTTGCACGCACTACACCGAACAGATGCTTCACTGTTGCAGAAACATGGAAACTAAGGTAAGAAGTTCTCGGCATATATTTATATATATTACTTAGAATATATAATATATATATTTATTTATATGGTAGCAATCATATCCGAAAAATTACTGACAGGCCGAAAACCCTACCTATATATTATATATTATATATATATATCGGAATGTACCGGGATAGTAATGAAATACCTCCTGACTTTATGTGAAATCTTACGCTCAAATATTTCGCAAAATTACTTCGTCTTTTAATTATTACGGGTGACCTTTGTTAATATTTCACATCGTATCGGGACCTATAATCGTATAAAAGCTAAAAAATCATAAAAACAAAGTCATTTAAAGTAAAAAAATTTTATTTGAAACCAATTTTAAATATATATATATATTTATATATATATATATTAATTTTCTATATATATACACTACTCATATATATATATATATATATATTAATATATATATTATATATATATATATATATATATATATTATATTATATATATTCTTTATATGATATTAATATAATATATGATTTATTTATAAGTATAATTAATAAATAAATAAGGTTAATGAACAATAAATTATATATTTAAATAATAGTTACTAATATAATCTATTTATATATCTATTATAATATATATATTATATATATAAATAATGTTATATATATTTGTAATTCCGCGTCTATGTGACTTAAGTAGGTGCCCTAACAAGTCACTTACATTTTATGTGTAATAAAAGAGCACGGTGAAGGTGATTTGAACTGGCTCTTTAACTACTTCCTATATATACAATAAATATATTATTATAGGACTCTCATTTATATATATATATAATTATATAATTATATAATCCATATATATATAATCTATTTATATAATATATTAATATATATATTTATAGGTACTTCCTTGTTAAGGGCAGTCATCCTACTTTGGAGAATGGCCCTAACACTAGTATTAGATGAGAATTTAAAGTTTGTAGGAATCATTATAACTATGACAGGAATTGAGTTATATGGCTCTTGGATGTTGAATTATTTACTGAAAAAATATTGTCTGAAGCGAATTGACTTATTTATTGAATGTTGCGAAAACCAAAAGATTCTGCGGTATCACCTTATATATCTTTAATAATCGAGGAAACAAATAGTCTGGAGTAAATTATTCTTCTTTAACAGAGGAAAAACAATAGTTTTCCGTAGTACTTAATCTTTTTAATCAAGAGGAAACAAAGTTTCGATTTTATCATCTTTTTTAGTAAAAGAAACAAAGGTCTTTAATGCTGATATATATATGTCTCTTTAAGAGAGTGTAACACAAAGTTACTATAGGGATTTTAATGCAAAATAAGAAGGAGGTAGATATTATCAAACAAAACAATACAAAGTTACCCTTTTGTTTGAGCATACACTTTTCTTCAGGGAACAGTCTTGGACTTGTTCAAACTCTTCTCACTTTTTCAAATCTTTCTTTCTTGAATTTTCGTCAATCGGGATTCTGTGTAGTTTTTGTTGCCTGGAGTTTACCTCCCTTTCTTGAGTGTTGAATTTTCTGTTAATTCGACAGTTTGATCTTTGTGACATGTGAGTTCCATGAGAGTGCTCTATCTTCGTAGTAATAGAATAACGTATCCTTAATGGCAAGGGCTTATATAGGAAAATTTTTTTTCGTACTCTATGTCAAAAATATATTATTGCTTATGCATTTACTAGTACAGACATACATACAATTTTAATTTTCGCAGTTATTATTTAGCTGCTATATTATTCTCTCCATGCATATATATATTATATATATTATATTTTATTACATATACTTATAATATATATATTATACTATCTGCATCCCGTAGTCCCTCTGCACAATCTTCTGGACGTTCTTCGTACCATTCGTCATACTGCTCAGATTCAAGTTATTCACGCATTTTTTTGTCATGGGATGTCGGGAGTGTGAATATATATATTATAGATAGTTCTACTAGGGTACTTTATTTATTATATATATTATATGAGGCGACTCCTGCCTCGTGTAATCGCTCCTCAGCCGACGTTGACATTTTAAGAACTTCATATTTTTTGCAAAATTTTTTACTAGAATCGTTACCGCATTATTATCTTTAATTTATTTTGCTAGTAATTTAATATTAATAATGATTAATTAATACATAAATATTATAATCAAAATTTTAAAGAAAAAGGAAAGAAATTAGCGCATTATCATAAGCTTTTACACATTATAAAATAGGACTTAGATGGGAGAAAAGTTTTATTTGAATAGTATAAATCGGGAATTTGAGTACATAATTATTTATTAAATCGTTTAAAATAATTTAAATATTATGTTACAGTTGAAATAATATTGATAATTTTAATAAGTAAAAATATTTCTAAAAAAAAATAATAAATATATTTATTTCTAACATTAGTTTTATAAATAAAAAATAAAGTAGCTTGAATTTTATTAATTAAAGTTAGTTCACTGAAAATCTTTGAATGTTTCTAGGGGAAAATCAATAATTTAATTGGCACTAACATGTTTATTATATTTTTCATATGTTAATATTAGTATTTTTTAATTGTATTAATATTTTCAATCTATATATAACAGTTGAATTAATATTATCAATTAAGTTTTAATTAATTATTAATATATAAATAAAAGTATATTATATATTATATAATTATTATATATTTATATTATATAATATTAATTAATATATATATTTTATTAATATTATATCTAATAATAATAAATTATACTATATATATATAATAGAGAGCAGAGAGAGAGAGGAGAGCTTTAGAAGTAGTAAAAGTGGCTGGAGTCGCACTGTATATTATTAAATCTATTTTAATAATATAAATTAGTATATAAATTAATTATATTATTATATATTAATTAATTATTATATATATATATATATTATATCTATATATTATATAATATCTATATTAGTAATATATATAATTTTTTATATATAATTATATAATTATATTTATATATAATATATATATATATAACTATATCTTTATGAATGGTGTCTTTTGTCTTGCAGTTTTTAGTATTACTCACACATCTTTCTATTTCATTTTAAAGATTTGGTGTTCTGTTACTTCTCCTGAACACGCTAACATTTTTTAATTTTATAATTTTAACATAACTTGTACAGTTTCAGATGCCGATAATCGGGACATATCAAAAATTAATTTAGCTCAGCTGTAGATCTTTCAGCTCTTCTTTTAGAAATTGGTAGACCTCTGTTTTACCCCAAAGTAATTTACCTCATATAAATTTGAGTATTAGAAATTATGACTTCAGAGTTAAGAGCATAATTTTTGTAAGCATTTGATGGGTGGACGGATTGGGTGGAAAATGGATGGTGGGATGCAAGCGAGTTGGGTCTTCGGGTGCATTCTTTTGGAAACTTTTAACTAATTGAATTGTGCCAAATCGTCTTTCTCGCTCTTTCTATATCTCATTCTCTCTCTGATATCTCTCCATATTCTCCTTCTCAAACGATTAATAATTAATAATCTACCATCCATACCTCTGCGCTTAATACTCTTACCCTCGATAATCCTCCATCTCAAGCACCACAAAATTAAACACATACAATACAATTTAAACTTAAGTTAACTCTTTTATACTTCGAAATCTTTTTAAACCTCTCTTTCTCTTCAATTTTATCTCCTCTACTCTCATAACTTTTATCTCTATCTCCTATATCATGAGTACACTCTTACTATCACAAATGCAAATTGAAAAATTCCTCTTTTTTCTATAATATCTACTAATATATCTACTCTCTATATACTCTCTTATCTTAATCTTTCTATTCTTTAATTTACCCTCTTATATTTCTATATAATCATCTCTTTATACTCTATGCGGATTTCATTTATTCTCTTATATCTTCTCTCTTCTATATTACCACATTTATTAATATTATCTAAGGGTAGGACTAATATATTATATATATTTATAAGTATTCATCTTCTCTATTATATTAATCATATCTCTCTAATCTTATATTTTCTTTCCACTAATAATTCCTTGATTAAACTGTAATATTCTCTAGTAAATTATCTATATTCTCATTTTGTGCTGCACAAGTCCTTCGCATTAAACCCTCCGCGCGGTGTCAAAATCTGGTACTCGCATCGCCGCTGTTTAGAAATGGGCTCACATCGCATTAAACTCCGCCGGCTGTAACAAAAATTATGACCCACATACGGGATCCTACTCAAACTTAAATCTATATTCTTAAGATTTTAGGTTAGATTTATTCCTTCAATGATTGCCAGATTTGTCATGGATCAATAATCACCAATTGTTTGGACGCTTATGATAGTTTTACAACGGGCTTTCCGTTTCGTTGTTCGATATAGCTAGAAATGAATGTGTGACGTCATAAACTCGTTGAAGTGGGGTTTGCTATAGTGGTTTATATTCTGACGTCACACTGCGTATATTACAGAATATGCGGTATATATATATATCTACATCTCATACTTATATAATAATATATATATTATAATATATCATATATTATAATATATTAATAATATTATTATACTATTTTATATCTATATAATATTAATATATAATAACTAAAAATAATGATTAATTATCATATTATATATTTAATCGAATATATTATACCTTTGCTGTTCGTAAAGTAGAGATTTTCTGTATACGATGTTTTTGTAACAAATCTTGCTTTTTAATTGGACTTTGTAAATACACCTAGCTAAAATTGTAACAGAGTTTGCTATATCTTACGGAAATAATTTTCCTCTTGTTCCAGTTTTACTTTTTAACTGTGACAAGTGTGATTCTCAATCAAGACTGGGGCACGTCTATAATTTTTGAGTGAGCCTGCCGTATGCCGCTATGCCAGCCGAGACCCTAGTTTCCGCTAGCGCCTATATTTTTTTTTGTCCATCAATGCGCCTAGCGCCTATGCGCCTTTCCGCCTGCGACTTTTCGCCGGCTAGTGGATGTTCGCTAAATTTATTGGCAAAGTAAACTTTAGTGCGATTAATAAAAGCATGATTTTATAGCAGAGACAAAACACACTGTACATTCATGGTTTTTGTAATAAATTCACGTAATTCTTTAATCTACACGTCCTTTCCTCTCTTATTGGCATATAGTGATCCATTGTTTTCCGTCAGAGGTTCAGCTCGAGCGCTGCAGAAGTTGAAAATCTTCAGGGCCATAGTTGCCAACTTATTTGTAGTTAAGAACTACTGAACCAGTTATATACTATTATATATATATATGTATATCTATTATAAATATATAATAACTATAATTATATATTAATATATTATAATATATTATATAATATATATATATATATATTATATATTAATAATATATATACTATACTCTATAATTAATTACGTATATTATTATTATATAGTATATATATATATAAATATTATAATATCTAAATATAAAAGTTTACACTGGTTTTTAGAAATGATAGCAAGTTTGGTCAAGCTTCTAGATTTCTAACGTATTCAGGGTTACGAAAAATCTATTTATGGTTCCTGTTCATAGGACGCGGCTATAGGCGCACGAATTGGCTGTAGGCGCCTTTTGCTTAGTCGCCTTTTTTAAAAACACTTTTGTTTGTTGACGACGGCTCATGCGCCTTTTGTTCGCCTATAACGGATATGATACGTGGCGCCATAGGTCGATAGGCTTGGCAAACTTGGTTTGGCGCTAACTTGGATGCGCACGCACCATTTCTCTGCTAATCTAATGTGTGCTTATTTTATATTTAATATAATTTAATTTTAATAGGTGGTTGAAAGTCCTAATATCTACGTATTTCTGTTATAAATAGGGACCGACCGGGGCTGGAATTTTGCGGGGGCCGGGGCCGGGCCGGGCCGGGGCCGGGGCGGGGGTTAGCTAATTAGAAATGTAAGTCAAACAACTGAAAGTCTTAAAACTTATGATGAAAATTATATAATTTCACTTAATTAATTAATCTTAAATTATAAAAAAGGATAATATAATTTAATTATTCATTAAAATAAATATTTTCGAAGAAATTTTTAGAAATAGAGGGATTTTGTTAGAAGAATAAGTTGTATTAAAATTATATATATATATATATAATATATAAATAATATAATAAATCATTTCAAATATTTATTTACTATATATATTATATATACATATATATATAATAAAAATATTGATATATGATAACCTTATCATATATTATAGTATACTATTTATTATTCATATTATATATTTATATATTATCTATATATATTATATATTTACTATATATATATATATATATATTATAATCTATTATTAATATATATATATATATATATATATATATATATATTAACTATATATATATATTATATATCTTATATATTATATATATATATTATATTTAAGACCCAGTGAAAAAATACAACCTTCAAGGTAGAGGGAACCCCTTGTTTCTCTGAATCGTGGAGCCACAGTCATTCATTTTATTCTAAATGTACACAATTAAAAACATTGTAAAGACACTTTTTTTAAATGAAATATTTTAAAAAGGAAAGGTCTAATTTTCGGTCCCGACACGCCGAGACCTCTTCAGGCTACAGGGACGGATTTCTTTTTGATCTTCATCAGTTCAAGTGTTGGTAGTTGGTCTGCTATTTTCTCATGGTGTTGTTGAATATTTTGCATGTTGTTGTGATATTCTTTTGTATAAAATCTATCTTGACCTTTCCCGGGATGCTTATTGTAGTGTTACTATTTAAATGCAAAAGGATTCATGATTTTGCGATGGTTGTGGTGATTGATATTTCTGATCATCTTTATATTGTTGATATTGATAGAGTGACTGTGTATAACGCCTATGACTATGTTAAAGCTGCTTTATGCTGTCCTTCGTGCAGAGTCAATACTGCTGTATGTTGCTTTTTTCTTACTTTTGCAAATCTATGGTTTTCACATATAATAATTGTTTTGTTTGCAAGTATTGCAGGGGATGATATTATATACAGCTTTGGGGAGATTTTCTTTTCGTTTTGGGGTTTTGAGAATGTTTTTTAAGAGATTGTTATTTGATGTAATGAGGGTTAATAATTTTTGGTAATATTTGTTTTAACGAATATATGGTAATTTGAGAATTGGTAAAAAGGAGGTGTTGCTATTTTTGCGGGGGAAGGTGGGCTTTTAAGTACCTCATTGTGCTTTGTTAATTGCTTTTTGTGATGACAAACTCAAAAGGATGCACGTGATTTGAAAGAATTGTGGATGTATTTTTAGTTTCTTGTGGCTAGAAGAGGGGGATGAGCATCTAGACGGCTACGGAGAATAGAGAATGACAGAACAGCTATTGTTGTGTTTGGAGAATGATTAGATAGCAAATGTTAATGTTTGGTGCGAAAGTGTGGTTTCTATATATCAGTAAATTGCAAGGTTTTTATTATTCCTTTGTGATTAAGGTTTCCGGAGGATAGGGGATAGAGTTAGCTTGGAAAAACAGGCATTTCTATTTCAGATTACTGAAACTGAAAGGATGGGAATCGAGATTATATAACATATGACGTTTGGAAACAATCATTAGGGTTGGTGTTTGTTTGTAATATTTGTCAACAAAAATGTCATATACATATCTAATCCATAAACTATTTGTTTAATAAAGGGTAAGGTAAAATTAGATAAATTCTGTTTTATTTCACTTTATGTAAACTGTTATCCAAAATAATGGTACAAAGAAGATACCATACTCAGGCAAAGTTTGTTTTGTTAAATATTTTTGCTTAAATGAAGCAGTTATGTTTGTGGAATAGAGAGTTGGCTTAGACGTTTCTATATTCAATTACGTTCTTATTCTCTTACAACATAACTTCTATTAATTTCAATAGGCAAATATTACAACAAACTTTCGGCTGAGTATGGTGCCCCACGTTCTCGCCGTACTTTCACTTTAAATGCGAGCTATTTTTTTTCTTTTCGCAGAAACCATGAAACCTTACATTACAATAGTGTATTATGGATTACATCTGGAGACCAATTTTTGCCTTCCCTCCTCATAAACTCATAACCTAATGATGTCTAACTATATTAACTATAATTTAGTCCTTCTTAAGATTCAGTATACGATAGCAAATGCCATTCTTCAACACTTCTATCCCCTTGGCGCTCGATACACATTAATCATTGGATAACAATCACTTGCAAATTTACTAAATATTTTAGAAACACATTACGCACCAACATATACAATCTGGCTACTATCATTCCCAAAACAAAATTCAGCTGTTTCTCGCTGGCCATCTCTATTTCTCGTGCCTTTCCGTATATGCTTCTCCCCTCTTCTAGCAAGAACTAATAAGCATCCACAATACATATTTCCAATAAATCAACTTTACTATCCTGAGATTTTCTCATCACAAAAGCATTTTAAAAAGCAAAAAGAGGTTTAAGCACTTTCCCCGAAAAATAGGCAACAAACCTTCTTTTTTCCCATTCTCAATTACCCCAATTATATTAGTTAAAACAAATATTACAAAAATATTTATCAATAAATAAATAACATACCTTAAAAAACATTCTCAACCCCCAAAACGAAGAAAATATCCCCCAAAGATGTATATATCACATCCTGCAATACTTTGCAATAAAACATATATAGTTGAAACCATAGATTTGCAAAGAAGAAAAATCAACATACAGACTGCCTGCAGCAGGACTAGCATAAATTCAGCTTTACAAGTCATTAGGCGTACACGTTTGTCACTCTATCAATTACAATTATAACGATGATCAGCAATAAATCCACGAACCATCGCAAAATCATGGATCCTTTTGCATTTATACATAGTAAACAACTACAATACAGCATCTCCGGTGAAGTTAGATAGTTTTATAACAATGAATATCTGAAACATCAAAATATTTCTCAACAACACATGAAGAAAATAGCAGACCATCTGAAACACACTTGAACTGATGATCAAGAAAGGAATCCGTCCTTGCCTGAAGGTTCGCGTGTCGGGACGAAAATTTGCTTTCCTTTTTAAAATTTTATTTCATTACAAAAAAAGTGTCTTTAACAATGATTTTTAATTTGTACATTTTTAGAATGACTTTCGTGACAGTAAAGCATAACACAAAAAGAATCCAAGGGCTTCCTCTTAAAGTAATATATTATTATATAATATCTATATTATATATATTATATATATAATATTATATCATATATATATTGTCTGATATATATAAATTATTATACTTATATATTTCTTTAAAATATATATTTATATAAATTAATATAATTATTTAAAATATATATTATATTATATAATTTTCTTATATATAGAAATTAGAAATATAAATATAAATATTATAAATATATGTATATATTGTATATTAATTCAATTAAATCAATAATTTTGGAAAAGAGAGTTCGGAAAATATTTGATTTTCTGAAGATATTTTCTTTAAATAAATAATATACTTAATATTTTACATTATCTTTTTTTCCTTTTCCGAATTCGTTGATATATTGTGCAATTTCGGAAATGTTTATTATTATATAACATCAGAAGAGAAATTTTACTTCATTTAATATTCTGGTGTGTAGTTGCTACTCTGACAATTAAAAGTTTGGAACTATATTTAAAATATGTTTATCTATTTTTTGCAAAAATTTATAAAAGGAGTAATGGAATTAAATATTTTTTTTAATTTTGGTTTGATTTACCCTCTATTATTTAGTGTCAATTAACAGTTAACCCCGGTAGAAACCCGGTTTTTCCTGATTTTTGGCCGGGGCGGGGCCGGGGCCGGGGTCGCTAATGGCCGGGGTTTGCCGGGGCCGGGGGCCGGGGCCGGGGGCCGGGGCCCGTGTTCCTAATACAAGTAAAGATTAGCAGAAAAAAGGTTTTAATAATCGATATTTCATTTCAGTTTTAATAAAGGTGAGAAATTTTACTTATTTTTGAAATGTAATGTCTTTTCTTGCCAACAAAAATTTATGCTTTTGGATATTTCCGAGATTAACGATATTGAAAACTTTTTGGAAGCAGTCGAAAAATTTAACTTGTTTGACGTAATTATATATATATATATATATATTTATATAATATATATTATATTATATATTATTATATTTATTTATATATATATTATATATATATATATATATCATATATATAATTTATATATATGCAAACTACTAAGGCCTATTATCTTTCGGCAGCTAGCTAAACGTTTTATTCATTACAAGTTAGGGTAGTTTTTTAGCGGAAGTGGCATCAGTAAAGTTTAGGGTTACTTTTTACCGCACAGTGAGTGAACACCCTAAAATGGAGTATTTACCCTTTTTTAGGGGGCTCGAGCGATGGGGGGGGGGGAGGGGGGGACGTTTCATACCCCGGAGGGGATGGTTGAAGGAACCCCCGCGACACGAAAATACCAACGAGCGGGGGTTCCGGAGGCTATCCTCGGGAGGGGGGGTTAGTCCTCCTCGTAGTTCACTAGAGGCGAGAGACCCGCTCCTGAAGCTCGGCGGGACCTACCCGTCGGGTATTAGTTGTGATATACCGCAAAAACCAATAATTCGAAATGAGTATTTTGGGGACTTTTATTCTTACAATTAATTCGTACTCTATTAAAATCTCAAAACCTTTTGGGACATTTGATTTACTATATATATATAATATTATATATATTATATATAGTATATAATATATATATATATTATTTTATTATTATATATATATATATATTATATATATATATATTATTATATATATATATTTATATTATAATTTATAATATATTTATATTATAAATTTGACTGAATGTCGTCTGAAATGGGACGTGTTAATAACAGCTGGGTATAATGTCAAACGAAAACCTACATACTCCGAATGAATAAGTCTGCAACAATTCACAAAGTTCCCTGTATAACTTATCAAGGTAAAGTAGCTTATGTGCTAAAACTCAATGTATCCCCACTTTTCTAACATATATCAGCAGCTTAAGCAGTTTTATGAACAAATACTTTAGCAAGTGTCCAATCTTCAAAACTACCCGCATCTGACTATGAATTATACACCTATTCATCAAAGTGTCGCGCATATAAATATAATCATTTTGAACTATGTAAGCGTGACTTAATAAAATTTTTTTGGCAAACCTAACATTACTCAGCAAAAACTTACTAAGCTCACGTTTCTAACCAGCTAACCCAGTAATATCTTACAAAACTTACTCATTTCTCTAAAAATTCAGTGTTAATTTCACATTAACTAGTAATATTTAACAAAACATAACAAAAATTTATCATAGCCTAGCCTAACTATCACACTGACCAGCAAAGTTATTTCATAGTTTTACTTTAAAAACATTGCGATGTTGACAAATTTCCGGTACAACCTATATTCCCAAATTTCAATAGATTAGAATAAAATGCTATCATGAACAAGGCTGCGTCATTATTTATCCAAATAACATGCCAATACCCGACCTAACCTAATAACGTAACTTAGCATATCGTATCTAACATATGTACCTATGAATAATTACCAATGTCTCTCAAGTACCCGAAAAATCAATACCGTTAGTATAAAATACATTCCCAACGTAACAAAATAACTTAACATGTAAACCTTTAATCGTCATAACCTACCAAAACTGAACATTACCAACATATCTGACATGCTAAATTATGAATAACTGCTAACATTAACAAAGTACTAAAACCTATAAATAACACTAACATTTGGAACTATGAATAAGTTGTCAACCTATCCAATCATTACGCAGCAAAACTTAACCTATCACTACCTTTCCTATCATATCATTAGCAGCTAACGTAGTATTATCTAACAAAACCTCACTTTCAACATATCAATGCTAATTTTACATTGTCATAATAATATATATTTATTAAACATTTATCATAACCTAACATTCGCTGACAACTAATAATGCAATTGAACTAAGACCTATGTAAACAACACAAACGCTACCATCTTACGTATGATAAATCTGCTAAACTTAACAAGTTCCTACTTAGCGAGATAGTGCTACATTGCATACAAAAACTCAATCTATCCTACAAGTTCAAATTACATGCTTTTTTACAACATCAATTAATATTTACAAACTTAAAAATTTAGATACACCTATCTATGCGCTGATAACTAATAAATGCTAACTTGAACTAAGAACATAACATACCTAACTTACGTTATTAGTCCTGTCTCTCAAGATTGTTTGCCTCAGGAGCTGCTCGAACTTGACCTCCAGAGAAGGGGCCAAGCGGGTGATCAACAGCTCCTTGAGGGCTGTGTAAGGGGTTTGGGGGTTAGGGAAGTAGAGAAGGTTCCGAAGCTATTCCGTTCTTTTTGCAGCAAAGCTTGTGGCAATGCAGCCATAAGACGGCTATATTTACCCCGCTCTGATTCTCCCTCAAGGAAAATTGCTTCAGCCTGGAGGAATCAGAGCTCGGGGTCATCTGCGCGAAAAAGTTGAAGGGGTGGGGACGTGGCTAGGTTGTTTGGGGCCTCGTCTAGCATGTTGCTTGCCAGCGAGAGGAAGCAAAGAGAAGAAGGAAAAGAAATTTAAGAGGACAAAGTGCAGCGCTAAATGGGGAAAAATAAACAATTTTTTATATATATTATATATATTATATATATTATATATAATATTATATATATATTATATATATTATATATATATATATATATATTATATTATTATTTATTATATATATATATTATATTATATATCTTTATATATATATATATATATAGAGGAGAGAGAGAGGAGAGAGAGAGAGAGAGGAGTAGGTGTATGTGGTTTGTGTGTGTATTCTCATTAGTCTATCAATTTAAACATTGAAAAGAGAATATTGGGGGAACGGTGAGAAGGATGATCGGAGACTTTTGGGGAGGGGGAGTCAGTGTTGAGGAGCTTCACTCCTTACGTTATGTAATTTTATTCTATTCTGATGATCGAAACAAATGCACAAGAAAATTTAATTTATTTTTACAGTTCTTAATGTTTTCGCGCCTAAAAATGTTTTTTTTTAATACTTTTGTTTGATATATGCTACATTTCCTAATTTTCATTATTACCGTGTCTCTGTTAGGTAACTTTTACCATATATATATATATACATATATATATATATATATATATTATATATATAATAATAATATAATATATAAATTATATAATGATGTTTTTTATTTATCTAAATACAATATATGTATTTTATATATATATTAGTTATATGATTTATTATTATTATATATATATATTCATATAATTGCAAATCAATATATATAATATAAAATTATATAAAATCGTGAATTTTAGTGTACGTGACTTATTTTTAATTACTCAATACAATATTAGGCCCTGGCACTAATACAATGGCGAGTGTCCTAAATTCTTATTTTATATTCTAGCTATAAGTATTTTATATTTTACTGTAAGATAAGAATGGTATTCGAAAGCTATTTATTAATTAAATAGCTTTCGCTATTCCCCCGGTCAAATTTTTATTAAACTAACACGACGTCTTAGTCACTTGCTACTTAAGAACGTACACCCTCCAATAGAATGGTTTTCATTCCAAGTAAGACTTTAGTGTTACTTGAAATGCGGACCATGGTATTGTCATTTCCTATGTCATCTTGTAGGACATGCCAATAAATATCCTAAGGTATTCCTTGATATGCAACTTACAAGACTAATTTGTGCATATATTCATGCACCTCAATTTACCTGCTCAAGCCCAAAACTTACCAGTGTTTATTTTTTCCTTAGTCTTGGGGTTCTTCTTCCACTTCGTGTTCTACTTCTTGTTTAGACATACATTGGATTTGAAGATTGAGAAGTTGTGGAGTCGTAATAAAACAATACAAGTCTGGCCCCTTTTATTATAGAGGTACTCCTAAACCTAATTGAGGAACAACCAACATCCTCAGTAGAATAAGCCTTTAAAGAAAGGAAAATAAAACACAAATAAAAAAAAACAGCTGGTGGTTGGAAGCTTCACAGAACAGAAGTAGTTGGAAAGGAGGCACTACAATGAGCAAGCCTAGAATTTCCAATATTCACACAAAATTAGTGCGAGGGCAAGACACCCCTTGTTCTACGAGGACTTCGCAATGGTGGCGGAATGCGAGAGGTCAACTCCCTCGTGCACCTGCCACTACAGCGCTTGTAGAAAAGAGATTTTGCGCCAACGTCACGTTGCAGACAGAGGGTAAGGGTTTGAAAGTAGAGATAGTTTTTTATTTTTTTTTTACAGAAAAACTTATATTAATATCAAAAGGCGGTCGTGACCTTTGTGAAAGTATTCCATCCAGGAAGGGTAAAACCCTAAAATAATTTGCTGAGAAAAAAATATTCCCGCAGCAGAACAAAACCCCCAAATTTGAAACCATTGTTATTGTGTTTCCAAAACAATTTGTTGTTTATGTTCAGATCAAGAATGGTTATGTTGTTCACTGGGTGAGACGAGAGAAACGCCGGAGATAAGAAAATTGGGAAGTATTTTGAGAGACAAGAGATGTGAAGAAGTATTTTTTAAATATAACTTTCCTCTAATAAGTTTCAAATATTACATATGTTTTCCGTTACTCACAAATGGGTAGCATTTTGAGATTGAATGATGGGATGTATAAGAAATGAGACACAAATTCCACTCCTTGAAAATTCGTTTAATCGAGGCAAAAACTTATTTTTCCGTTGCTTCTACTTTTTTTCATATTTTTTTTTTTACGAATCTTTACCGGACGAGAGCTATTGGCAAGTAAGAACTGTTTAATTAAAATTACCTTTTGTCATTAAAGTTTTAAAATTTTATATTTGATTAATTTAAAGCATTACATTTAAAATGATGAAGATCCGTATCCGCATGTGAGAAAGTTTAAGTTCTAACGA
Source organism: Trachelipus rathkii (assembly GCA_015478945.1). NCBI lineage: Eukaryota > Metazoa > Arthropoda > Malacostraca > Isopoda > Trachelipodidae > Trachelipus > Trachelipus rathkii. Next base: position 21,125 of record JABUQX010088317.1, read on the forward strand.
CATTAATGATAGTTACTAACTCAATTTTTAACCATTGCATACTTCACTGTATGTCTCGAGATCCTCTTCCTACAAGCAAATTCTATCATTGCGATATTTTACAATCTATTCACATCTTTAATTGTCAATTGCATTCAAATGAATTCCAGTTGCAGTTGCTGTTTTCCCAGACCTTTGTTCATACCACTACCTTACAAATTAATCAAATCTTCACCAGATTCTCCCACTTTAACGGTAGCCCCATATTTGTATTCTTCCAAGAAATGACTCCTAAATTACATTTCATTAAACTTTCAGTGATGCGCCAATACAACTAAGCTATAACAATCCCATAGAGTGGTTTTTCCAACAGCATAGCAGCTATTCTTGGAAGCCGTAAGGGAGAAACATTAGACTTTCAATTTGTGGTAAAACATCTGCTTCACACCTTCCAAATTTTGTATCACATTCGACGGCTCTGTCGTCTATAAACATTGTAAGCATTCACGATCATCTAAAAAGCCTCACCACACGATGATTCCATGGAGGGCATCAAGACACCCATGGAAATTTATACAAGTTTATGATAAATTTTCTTCATAGCAACTCCAATTATAAGTCTCCTCAGCCCTACACAGTGTTTTGCTCTTACATTTGTGGCGACATTTGACGCCGGTACCTTTTGGATTAAGTTATTTTTTGGGACTGTGCTAAAGGCTTTATTAATATCGATTCTTATAATTATTGTTTTGTGAGAGGGTTTTAAGTTTAAACCGTTGATTGTAGGTTAAATGATGTTTATGAGAGCGGCTGTGGTTGTATGCCTCACTTACCGATGACATTATCAACGGAACGAGTTTTCTTCCTTCCTATAGGTAGATCACGAACCTCCATCGTTGCGCAGAAGAGAAGCAATATCTCGCATGACCACTACCGTTCTAGAAAACACTGCCTAAGCATTTTTCTCACATAACACAATCTTTTAAAACACCAGTCTACAATTATCAGAGGATTTCCGATAAAAGTTGGACATTTTCTGAATAATGTTATCCAGGAATTAAAAAATCAATAGTCTTAGATACAGGAAAACTAAGGAAATGTCACTATCAAATGTGTCAGTGGAGTAGTTCTCTAGCATTTAAAAAAAAAAAAAAACCAAGCCCCACATTATTCAGCATTAATTACTATCTTAATATTTCTTGCATTGTCTCAATGTCTGAACCTTGGGACATTTGCTCGTGAAAAAGGGTGGAACTTTAGCCATCAAACTGACTTAATACCGGTATGCTACGGGTCTTAAGCACATCAATCTTCTCATTAACTTAAATAATTAGCAACATAAGATTATATATTTGTTGCATTAAGTATAAAACTGATATCACTGTAGCCACATTTAAATTTCTGATGGAACAACAGACAAAACTAATTAGATAACTAGAGAAATAAAAAAAAACTATTCTTTCTATTTTGACTTGCGTTAATTAAACACAAAAGCTGAAAAAGAAAATGTCTTAAATATTCGCTATAGATACACCTGAATACAATTAAGAGGAATTTTAAACACAAAGTACAAAATTAATAAAATTTTAATCATTAAAATGTATACAAATCAAGCAGTAAAAAATATCTTGGGCAAGTTGCTTTAAGAGAGCGATTGGATTGATTACCATGACCAACTTGATGCTCTCAATTTGACTGTGATTTTTATAAACAATGGAAAAGGGATCCTGGCACTGATTGGATCAATGATTCAATAACTCCTTGAAGACATTAATTTACAATAATTGCAATAAAATTTAATTTCTGTAATTAATCTTAAAAATACTTATTTTGCACTTGAAAGTTATGGATAAACTTTTAAAATTGAGTAGGTAAAACTGACTTTTATCATTTAACAAAATAATAGGCTCTAAATGTTCGCTACACCCACATTAAACCTGTGTCAGAATACACCTTACAGTAGAAAAACTACAATTTTTTGGTAATATCCTCTTAAATTCCCGCTAAAATCTGTAACTAATTACTTTTCAAATTCAGGCTCATTTCTCATATATAAAAGCTGACGAAAAAAGGTGGAATTGCAATCGTAATTTGAATAATTTCCAATACAAGTGACTTCTGGAATGCCATTCCTTTCTCTAAGTCTCTCATTGATGTACTTTCTACCCTCTCAATATTATATAAAATTCCAGCTTTAGAATAATCTAAAATTTCAATTACACAATTTAACTAATAGCAATTTGTCCTTGGAAAAACTTCAAAACGTAATATATCTTAAATACATATTGTCCATTCATTTAAATCAAGGCTCAGTGAACTGTAGAGTCGAAGCAAAAATATTTTGGGTGAAGTTCGTCAAATAATTTTTTGGGGGGGGCTGGTTGGTAGACTTTAGAGCAGAGCAGAATATTTTTTTCTTTTTTTTAACAAAGTAAAGATATTCTGAGCCGGTGGCACTGTACAATTTTAAAATGGAGTTTGAGCTAGAAAAACAAATTACTATCTTCCAGCTCTGATTTACACCAACTATTCAATTCTAAGAAAAACTATTTTATCTAAGTTGGGTGTATATTTTGGTATCGTAGAATTGAAGCCTTTTCAGAGGACACACCATGAGTCGTGCAATGGTTAACCGCATGTATTTCACAACTGACAAAAAAAAGTTGCAAATATATTTGAATTAAATAAATATGGATATATGTAAAGAGGTAAGACTCGCAGAGAACAGCATCGCTGAGAGTTCATTTGAAGAAGAAGAAGAAGAAGAAAGAAAAAAGTTTTCTAAAGGTGTATAACTTCTAATGTAGTGCTATTAACCTTTAGATAACAATTCTTTGTCCCTAGTACATGTATTCTTAAACTTTGGATGCAAAATGGCAACCGCTATACAAGTTTCACTTTCAAATGCATAAGAAAAGTGCTCTCCAATGCTGTGTAGTAACAGCTCAACCAGAGAGAGACATAGAATGAGTACGGATGATTCTCTAACAACATTTTTCCTTAGTTTATCTTGTTAAGCCAACGAGGGTAAGAAGTGTAGAGGATGTTCTCTCTCTTCAGGAAACCTAAAGTCACAGATAAAGGTTTCATAACACTCCAGAAATTCTTTGTCTGGCGAAGTTACACAAAAAAAAAATAATACTTTTAATGTCCCAAACACTTATTCCTAAATCTTATATTATTTTCACAAATCAAATTACATACGATTAAAAAAAAAATACATTTACCATTTTTATATCTATCAATTAATTAATTATTATAATTATCATTCTTGAATATTAGTTTAAATAATAAACATGGATTTAAATTATGAAGAAGTTGCAGAAATTTTATTAACCTGATTAATATTTTTTTTTAAAACATACGAAGCGAATATCATTAAAAAACAAAAGCTAATTAAACAAGTGTCAAAGCATTTTGGTCTACTCCATAAATAGGTGACACATTGAATCATTGATACCGGGATTTATTAACATTCGTGGAGTAAGGCTTCTTCTAGCAGTTCAAAATTCATTACAAAAAATATTAGATTTCAATTTTACAAAAATTCATCATGACGACGTTATTCCCTTTGTGATCAAGGCCTAAATTAGATTTCTCGAATTTAAAAGTGACCAAACTTAATTTTATTTTTGATGAGTTGCCAAAATTTTAACAACCTGTTTTCTGTTTAGTCATAAAAGTAAACTGCCGGTTCGTTTTCATGTTTAGTCAAATAAACAAAGTTAACTACAGGTTCTCAGGTAAAAATATTAACTACCGGTTTGAATGAACTTGCTCCAACTCACCACTGAAATAAGAATATGGGTGGAAAATGCAGAGGAATTTTAGGACTTCTCCAGCTTTGTCATTTAGGTAATTGCAGAACATTTCAAACGAGAAAAAAAAATAACAAAGAGGAGAAGGGATGCAGAATGAGAATCTGATTCTGGAATCATCCTGTTTGCTGAATCAAAATAAAGCTGGAAAAACAACTCTGAATTCAAGTTGGGTTTGAAAGTCGAATACTTTAATAATTTCAACCGGAATTCGAAATACAAAACAATCAAAATTAGAATCAGGTTCTGAATCAGATTATCTTATAACCAAATCCACAATCAAAGCTGAAGAGTCAGAGTCAAAATTTTTATTGGGGGATCGAGTCGGAGTCGAAAACTTCCTCCTATCCCCAGATTGGGGATGAGGTGCGTAGCATACACCGGAACAGAATAGTACTAGAAGAACGTGACGCAAGTCGAAAAGAAACACCCCTTTATAACCCCAGTGAGAAATCGAAATCCACCCTGAGGCTTCAGGAGACAGCGACGGACCTTCACTGCGGTATCTCGTCAATGTAGGATTCACCCCATGGGCAAAGCCCACAAGCATCTCTCTCTCTCTCTCTCTCTCTCTCTCTCTCTCTCTCTCTCTCTCTCTCTCTCTCTCTCTCTCTCTCTCTCTCTCCGTCTCTCTTCTCTCTCTTCTCTCTCTCTCTCATCTCTCTCTCTCTTCTCTCTTCTCTCTCTCTCTCTCTCTTCTTTCTCTCTCTCCTCTCTCTCTCCTCTCTCTCTCTCTCTCCTTCTCTCTCTCTCTCTCTCTCTCTCTCTCCTTCTCTCTCCTCTCTCTCACTCTCTCCCCCTTTCCTCTCCTCCTCTCCTCTCCTCTCATCTCTTCTTTCCTCTCCATATCTCTCTCTCTCTCTCTCTCTCTCATTCCTCTTCTCCTCTCTCTCTCTCTCTCGTCCTCTTCAATTCTCTCGTCTCTTCTCTCTCTCTTCTCCTCTCCTCTCTCTCATCTTCTCTCTTTTGCTTCTCTCTCTCGCTCTCTCTCTTAATATTCTCGTTTCTCTCCTCCTACTCTCTCTCCCCTCTCTTCCTTCTTCCTCTCTCTCTTCTTCTCTTCCCTCTCTCCTCTCTCTTCCTCACTCTCTCCTCTTCTTCTCCTTCTCTCTCTCTCTCTCGTCTCTCCTCTTCTCTCTCTCTCTCTTCTCTCTCTCTCTTCTCTCTCTCTCTTCTTCTCTCTCTCTCTCTCTTCTCTCTCTCTCTTCTCCTCTCTCTCTCTCTTCGTCTCTCTCGTTCTCCCTCTCTTTCTCTCTCTCCTCTCTCACTCTCCTCCCTCTCTTCCTCTC
>JABUQX010088318.1:0-57523 GCA_015478945.1 Trachelipus rathkii
TATATATCTATATATTATATATATATATATACACTTATATATAATTAATATTATTAATATTAATATTATATATAATATAACTTTATAATACATATATTATATATTATTTATAATATATATATACTATATATATAATATATATATATTATTATTATATATATATATATTATATATATATTAAATATATATTAATATTACCTATACTAAAATTCTACTATATTATATATTATTATATATATATATATATTAATAATTATATAAATATAATATAATACTAATATAATTAATTAATATATATATATATATATACTTATATTATAATAATATAATATAATATCTATATATTATAATATTATAATATATATATTAATATATATATAATATACATATATATTACTATATTTTAATATTACCATTAAATACTATCTACTATAAATATTAACTATATAATATATATATAATATAACTATATATTAATATAAAATATATATAGTATTAAAATATATATATATATATATATATATTATATATTATTATATATATATAATATATAATTATATAATATAAATTATATATAATATATATATATATAATATATATATTATTTAATATATATATATATATATATATATATTATATAGTATTATAGAGTGTGTGTGATTGAATCAATAAGATTCGAGAAGCTAGCTAATAAGTGTATATATAGTACTAATAGATTATAATATATATATATATTATATATATATATATATATATATATACTATATATTATATATATATATTGTGTATATATTTTCTATTAATATATTAATATTATTAATATATATATATATATATATATATATATAATATCTTATTAATATATTAATTACATATATTATATTATAATATTTAATATATATATATATATTATAATATATATATTAAATATATCAGTAGTTAAGTATATAGTTTTTGCTTATCAAGTTGATTTACTACTTTAATAAATATCTAATGAGATCTTAATTATTAGTTTATATTTCTATAATGATGAAGAATGGTTCATTTTATGAACAGAATCTACAAATTATATTTATTAATAATAATATGATATTTAAAAATTATTAAAAATATAAACATCTTTTTATAATAACAAATCAGATACTTTTATGCACTCGCTTAAATGCAGCTAAATATATGACTGATAATTTTAAAAAATTGCGGTGTAGGAGTGTAAAAATAAAGATGTTCATCATTAAACATACAGATCGCACTAAACTTGCTATATGAACGATGTACGTAAATTAACCAGAAAATAATTTTGACTTTCTTGCATAAGAAACGAGACAAATCGAGTATATTCTCGACCAATCATACAGGTCATTAATAGAGAATATAACATGACACTAAATTTATCTTCTACGAAAGAATGGGTAAAATCAACAGTAAAAGGTGAAAGCTCATATTTCCTATACTATAAAAATGCAATTACACAATAAAAAATTAAAACATTTCTAAAGGTGCAGTAAAAAGTAAACTGATTTCTGTAAAACAGTAGTGAAATATTATTTAAAAAAACAATAATAACAATGTTCTTGTCTATAACTGGAATTACCTTTTGTATACACATGAGTGTAGTTAGCGTAAATGACTGTATTTATCAAGAAAAATATAAGAGGATAATACAACAAAATGAGACTAGTCTTCTTATTCCACTAAGATAGTAGGCGCTAATATTGTAAGAGCTAGAGAGAGAGAGTTGTGTGAGCGAGAAAGAGAGAGATGATGAAGAGTTACGCAGAAAAGAGATCGTATTGAGTAGATAGAGTCGTTGAAGCAATGATAATGAGTGAGACGTAGAGAAGAGAAGTAGGCAGCAGCGCGGGCTACGAAAAGAAGGAATTGAGATGAGCTAAGATATGAAGGCACGTAAAAGTAAGATTTAAGAGTAGTACAAGCACAAAGATAGTTACAGAGAGAGATGAGATTTCGGTATCTTGGATAAGGGAAGTGCGAGATTTTGTGTTTGTATGGAGTGAGTGAGATTGTCAATGTGAAATAGATAACAATAATCATAAATATAATAATAAATAATAAAGAAAATCGAATTACTTTAAAAACTTTGAAATATTTTTAGTTAACATCGACGAATATATAAATGTAAGTGAATAAAGATTGGATGATGATTATGTTAAAGAAGATGAGAAGTTATAGAAGAGATATGATTAAATAAAAAGTACAGGTGTATATGTTAAGCGAGAAGAAGAGAGAGAGTAGATATGTGATGTATGCTCGATGGCTCTATAACGTGTATATAGATGGATAGAGAAGATGATGTAGGAAAGCAGTAAAGGAGTAAGTGAACAGAGAGGGCATAGCTTGGTGGTAGAGGGGTGCTATGGCATGACCTTACTGATTTCTGATTTATTGCTTTTAAGGTACGTTAAAATATATGTTTTTAATAAAAGATTTCATAAGTTTTAGTAAGAAGATTATTTTAAAACGTTGAATGTAGTGATAAAATTTATAAAAAAGTATCCTATGTAATACATGAAATTCTGTTAGTTCAAAGAAGATAATGATTGATTGATTAATAGAAGTTTAAGAAAACTTTGAAATTAATTATAGTTATAGTTGAATAGTATATATAATGTACGTGTTTATTAAAAAGCATATAAGAATGGTTTTAATAAATTATAGACGTTATTGATGTAAGAGTTGAGGATAGGATGGAACCTTGAGGGGTGTAGGGGTAGGTGTGAGTGTGTGTGTGGTAAAACAAGTGCCTTGGTGTGTGAGTGTAGGTAAATATGTGTGAGTGTAGTAAATCTGTGTAGTGAAGTAGAAGTCATGTGTGAGTGTAGGTAAATCTGCGTGTGTAAAGTCATCTGTGTGAGAGTTGTATAGGTAATCTGCGTGTGTAAGATCTGTGTGAGGTGGTTAGTAAATGTGTGTGTGACGTGTGTGATGTGGGTAGAGTGCAGATGTGTAAGTGAGTGTGCTGATGTGTGGGTGTGTGTGTGGTGTGTGAGGGTGTTGGTGTGTGTAAAGGTGTGATATCAGTGTGATGATGGTAAAGTGTAAGTGGTTCATAGTGAAATGTGTGTATAGGAGTGTCATAAGTGAATGGTAGTATAGAGTGTAAGTGTGTAGTATAGTTAAGAATGTAAGTGTCTATGGGTAATGTAGGAATAAATAAACAACCTATTTGGTAGTATGATAGCGTGTGTGAATGTGATGTAATGGAATGAATGTAAAGTGTGTGTGTGTTGTTGTGTGTGGGTGTAGTGTGTGTGGGTAGTGTGTGTGTGTGTGTGTGTGATAGTGTGTGTGTGTGTATGTGTGTTCAATAAGATAATAACAGATATGAAATGGAAAGTAATAACATAATATAATAATAAAATTGAAAATAAAGATTAAAAAATAATAAAAATAATGAGAAGAGGAAGTGAAGAGAAGACTTGTGTCCGGAGTAGAGAAGAAGGAGATAAAAAAAAAAAGAGAAGTAATTGAAAACAAAGAGATAAGAAACGATAAGGTTAAGAAGAAGTAATAAGATATGTAGAAGCAAGTAAAGACAATATGGAAAGTTAAAGCAGTAGAGAGAACATAGTATGAGTTTAAGAGAAGCAGTAAAACGTGAGAGTTAAAAGCACAGATGAAAACACGTGAGTGTAAGAAGCAGTAAAGAGCAGTAAATACAAAAGGATACACTAGACCCACTTGGGTGATTAGGTCAGCAACCTATTGAATTGTAAACTGCTTGTAAGGTGATGATTAAATGGTCTTAATAAATAATAGATGCGTTAAAGCAGTAAAACATATGAAGTAAAGCAGTAAGCAGGAAAGATAAGCAGTAAAGCAGAAGTTAAAACAGTAAAGCAGGAAGTTAACAAGCAGTAAAGCAGAAAGTTAAGCAGTAAAGCAAGAAAGTTAAAGCAGTAAAGCAGTAACAAAGCCCTACTAATCTTAGGTGTTAGGTAACCTCTATTGATTTACTGATTTACTGCTAAGGTATGTAAATTAATGTGAGTTAGAAGCAGAAAAACATATGAGTTAAAGCAGACAAGCAGAAAGTTAAAGCAGTAAAGCAGTAACAACAGCAGATACTAATCCTTAGGTGTTATGGTAACACCTCTAGTGAATGTTAGGAGATTACTGATTGTCTAGCTGTTAAGGTAGTATAATGACGTTAATAAATAGTGAGTTAAAGCAAGTAAAATCGCGGGTGGCACACGGCGAGCGGGTAGCGCTGGAGAAAATGATGGGTGTGTGTGTGTGTGTTGTTGGTGTGTGTGTGGTGTGGTAGGGTGTGGTGTGTGTGTGTGTGTGGTGGTGTTGTGTGTGTGATGTGTGGTGTGTGTGGTGTGGGTGGGCGTGGGTTAGTAGTTGTGTATTCGTAAAATTAAAGCATATCGCCTACGGACTAGATATTGTTTTGCCTTAAATTACATATATTATATATATATATAAGGAGAGAGGAGAGAAGAGAGAAGAGAGGAGTAAGAGAGGGAGAGAGAGAGGAGAGGAAGAGAAGAGAGGGAGAGAGAGAGAGAGAGAGAGAGGAGAGGGGAGAGAGAGAGAGAGAGAGAGGAGAAGAGAGAGAGAGAGAGAGAGAGAGAGAGAGAGAGGAGAGAGAGGAGGAGCAGAGAGAGAGGAGAGAGAGAGAGGAGAGAGAGAGAAGAGAGAGAGAGAGAGAGAGAGAAGAGAGCAGAGTAATCATGTATTATGAAAATGAATATAATTTTATAGTAAAGATAAATAATGTTTTAATGTAAAGTGTTTATTATCATTATTGTAGAGAATTGACAATCATTTTTAATAAAATGATAATCATTTTATAAAGATGATAATCATAAAATTCGAAAACATCCAAATATTTGTTATAAAAGACCTATTAATTTTTATTTTAACTAGAAATGATAATAGATTTTTAATAAAAATGAATAAGTGAAAAGGTTAAAATGAAGAGAATATATGAGATATTTAATAAAATGGATAAATCATAGAATGATTATTGTAGAATGAGTAATCATTATGTTGTAAAAAGATGATAATAATTTGATGTAAAATATGACGTCATTCGTGTGTCTGTGAGTACCAAATTGCCACCAGGAGCTTATAATAATGAAGGTATTTATGATAATATAATTTGAATTTGAGAACATGGATAATAATTTAACACTGGCAAAATGATAATGAGATTATATCCTACGAAATGTTAATCGAAGTTTGTAAATTTTGGAAACAAGTCAATTTTATAAAAGAATTGATAATGCATGTATTTGATAAAAAGTGAGGATAAATCGTATTGATGAGAGAAAATGATAAGTCAATTTTTATAATCACGATAAGATAATCATTTTAGTAAAAATGATAATCATTTTTTATAAAAATGAAATGCATTTTTAATTTCTAGGATTAATTCATCTTATATATAAAAATGATAATAAATTTTTAATAAATTAGATTTAATAACGTCCACTACAACAAACCTTTGGTGGTTATTTAATTATTAGTTGACTCTATACCGTCCAAAAGGAACAATGATTGTTTTTAATAACACAAATATAAATTCAGTTTTAATAAAAAATTTAAGGATTAAATAATTTTGATAAAAATGTATATGCATTTATTTTCTAAGGAACTTGAAGAAATAATTTTGTAAAATTGAAAATTTTTAATGGTAATAATTCATAAATCAAAATAATTCACAACTCATATTATTTTAATAAAAATGGGTGAAAAAATAATCATTTTAATAAACAATTTAGATAATAATTATTATAAATAATGATAATACTTTTCACTATAAATGAATATAATATATTGTTTTTTGAAATTTTTTACGAAAAGCTATATAAAAATGATAATAAATTAAAATAAAATTATTAAATTATAATTTTATAAAAATAATAATCATTTTTATGTAAACAAATAAGTAATTTTTAAACATTACAATCATTTTAATAAAAATGGTCATAACATCTGGTTAGTATATCATGAATAAATCTGTGTTGTGGGATAAGAAATGGGGTGTTTTATGAATATCAATTTAAAATTGGACAAAGTTTTATAATTTATTGTTTGATAAAAATGCGATGTATCATATCTCTATGTGAGAATGTATAAAATCTATATTTTATTTAATGATTATGAGATATCGAGGTACTTTAGTATGATTTTAGGAGTACACACACTCAATACGTAAATGAATAAAGATTAGATCATATATTCAAATAAAATGATGAATAAGAATAAAAAATTAAGAAAATTTACTCGGATACAAAGTTGAGGAAATATTTCCTAAAATCCAAATAACAATTTATTGAACACCAAAATTAATCCATTTTTTAATGTAACATTGAGATGTCATATTTGCTATAGGGCACATGCGTTAGATAAACTTAAAAGTTGATAATCAGATAAATCAGAACCGCATACCAAATTGGTGAAAATGATAATACTATTTTATAAAAGTTCAAATAAATACAAGTCTTTGTAGTTGTATTATAAAAAAAGCTAAATAGCTCGTTGTTATAAAAGATTTGATAATGCTTATTGTTTATAATATAAATGATAGAGTGTAAGAGGATGTTAAATGGAAGGCTGTGTATAATAAAGTTTTTATAAAAATTTTATAGGATAATTTTCATAAAAATGTTGCATAATTCATTTTTATGTAAATAATAATCAAATTTTATGTAATAATGACAATCTCATTTATAAAAATGATATATCATTTGTTATAAAAATGATTTAGATCTGTTTTGATAAAAATGAACAAGTTCATGTTTATAAAAGATAATCTCAGTAATTTTATAAAAAATGATAATCATAATTTTATAAAAATGATATATAGTTTTTAATAAAAATATAATCTTAATTATAATCAGATAATTATCATTTCTTATTATAAATGAACATGAATCAATTCTATAAAAATAATAATCTATTTTTCTCCAAAAAATAAATTAAATATATAATAAAAAATGATAACCATTTTTATAAAATGAAAAGAGTGTTATTTATAAAAATGATAATCACTTTATAAAATGATAATCATTTTGCTAAAATATTTGAAGTTTTAAAAATGATAAAAAATTTTATAATAATGTATTAATCAATCTTTATAAACATAATAGTTGGTACTGTTTATCTAATAATTGATAATAAATTATAATTAAATGAAAATTAATAATAATTATATTATATATAATGAATAAATCACCTCAAATAGAAAATAACTCTAATGATTTGTTAAAATGTCAAAATCTATACATTAACTATATGCTAATCTATTTTAATAAAAAATGATAATATTTCTTTGTGAAAATGTTGGTCATTTTTAAAATGATTATTTATTTACTAAACAAATGAATGATATTTTATTTGAAATTATATTAATTTTTTATAAAAATGTATTATAATTTTAATAAAAATGATAATTATAGTTCATTTTTTATAAAATATATAATAGTATTTTATACTTTATAAACAATTAATAATCATTTTATTAAAAAAGATAGTATGATGATATAAAATATGATTCAATAAAATTTTATAAAAATTGATAAACTAATTTATAAAAAATGATAATCATTTTATTAAAAATCATATACATTTTCTGAAAATGATAATATATTTTAATAAAATAAATGAAAATCATTTTTATCAAAATGATTAATTATTTTTATTAAAAATGTAATTCTTTTATAAAATGATAATCATTTTTGATATAAATGATTAATTAAAATATATTATTATTATAAGTGATACTAATTTATGTAATTAATCATAATAATGAGTCTAAACGTATCAATCATATGATTTAATATGAAATAGATAATCAGTTTTTTTCATAAATTGAATAAGATTAAATCATTTTTAATAATAATGATAATCATTTCATAAATATATTGATAATATCAAATTATATTAGAAATGATAATTTATTATTATTACAAATGATAAAAGTTTTATAAAAATTTGTTCATAATTTTTATGAAAAACAAAGTCATTCCTTTATCGTACCATCGATAAAATACATTTTGTAAAATTGAATAATCAATTTTGTAAATAATGATGAATCACTTTATAAAATGATTAATCAATATTATAATAAAAATGTTAATAATTATTGTAAAATAAAGATAATAACAATTTATAAAAATGAATAATGCATATTTAAATAAAATCTATAAATTAACATTTTATAAAAATAAATAAATCATTATTTGATAAAAATGATAATCATTTTTGTAAATAATGCCCCGTTAATAAAAATAACAAAATTGATAATCATAATTTTATAAAAATGGATAATCATTTTTTTTTAAAACGCTTTTCATTTCATTTAATAAAAACGCTACTTATTTTTATAAAAATGCATATAATTTTTGTGGAAAAATATAATAGCAGAGATTAAAAATGAATAAATCATATTTATTAAAATTGATTAGAAAATAAAAAATTTTAAATGTGATACTAATATTATAAAAATGATATATAATTGTTTAACTAAAATAATATACATTTTTACTGTAAATATATCATTAATGTTTATTTCCAATCGTTTTATATAAAAAAAGTAATAATCATTTATAAAAATGATAATAATTTTGTAAAAATTGAAATAATCTAGTATACAAGAATCATAACGGATGTTGGTTAAAATTGATTTCCAAATTTAAATATAAAATGATATTAATTTTATAAAAATAATAATATGAATTATATACAAATTGAATAAATATCTTTATTAAAATATAGATAATTATGTTTTTTATATAATGAATGATCAATTTAAACATCTGCATAAATAATTGTTTTTATAAAGATTAAGAAGAATTTTATATAAAAAATTACCGATAATACTTTTTATAAAAATCGACAATCATTATACTAAAAACTGATAATACATTTCTTCCACACACCCTGATTAATTATATATCTTAAATTCTTTCTCATTTGGTTACAAACTTGATAACATTTTATGTAAAATGGATAGAGAATATAAAATATGAATTAACTGGTCTGGTTTTCATTATTAAACGATTTTCTACGAATTTTCAATGCGAGATATCATAATGATAATCATCGAGTTATAAAAATGATAATCATTCGTGGCTCAAGTAAATAACCCATAATTATTATAAAAAATGCATATTATGGTGTTTAATAAAAATGATATAATTACATAAAAAATAAGATAATACATATTTTTATAAAAAGATGATAATCATTATTTTATAAAAAAATGATCTAAAAATTAATCAAATATTATAATTTTAATAAAAATGATATAATAATTATTTTTTAAAATGAAATTGTTTTACTAGTGTTTCACCATATACTAAAAATGTATAATAATTATATTTTAATATTCAGTTTTTTATCAAAATATAGTTCTTTTTACAATGATAATAATTTTTATAATAAAATTATAATAATTCTTTTCCAAAAAAAATGAATAAACAATAATTATATAAAATGATAATATTTTGTAAAAATGACATCATTTTATAATGTTAAATCATATTTATAAAATTGAATAATCAGTTTATAATAAACTGCTATATTCTTTTTTTATAATATTATAATAATCTTTAAAAAAATATTATAAATTTTTATAGAATGAATATTAACTCTCTTCGTAGAATCAAACTCATTGTATAAGCTATGACATATATGTTTAAAATTCAATGATATTCAATTTTATAAAAATGAATAATTTATAATTTAATAATAAAAAATTGATAATCAAATAAACTTAATATCAAATGAAAATTCATTGCAGACGCCTAATATCATCATGAGTCATCCTACTCGGGATTCGCCATTTCTTAAAAAAAATAAAATTAATCATTTTATAAATATAATCATTCTATACCAAATGTACATTATTCAACATTCTAAAATAATTTTAATTTTAATTAAAACTATATTCATTTTAATAAAAATAGGTAATTAATTTTATTATAAATGATTAATCATTTTATAAAAATAATGAAAATATTATTTTATATAAAATGACTAATCATTTTTATAACAATTGATAAATATATTAATTAAAAACGACACTCAAATTAAAGAGTATAAGGATAAGTAAATATTTAATAAAATGTAATCAATTATTATAAATAATGAAATAATAATTTATAAATAATGATATATTGTTATTTCTAAAAATGTAATAATCATTTTAATAAAAATGAATTAAAACATTTTAATCACAATGATATAATAATTTATAAAAACGACTAATAACATTTTAATAAAAATGATAATCACATTTAATTTTGCATGGAGATCATGTGGGAAAGTACTCGATAAAATTTTATAAAAATGATAATCATTTTTATAATATAAATGGATAATCATTTTATAAATGTATAATTCAGATTTTAGATATTAAATATTTTCCTATTGAATAAAATGATAATGATTTTACTTAAAAATGAATAATAATTTATAAAATGAATAGTAATTTAAAAAAATGGAATAATTCATTTTATAAATGATAATCATTTGGTAATAAAATGGATATTCATTTAAAAAGATGGAGTAATCATTTTATATAAAATGATAACCATTTTTATAAAAGATGATAATCATTTTTATAAAAATGAGGAATCATTTTATATAAATGATAATCATTTTATAAAAATGATAATCATTTATAAAAATGATAATCATTTTATAAAAATGATAATCATTTTATAAAAATGATTATAATTTTATAAAAATGATAATAATTTTATAAAAATGATAATCATTTTATAAAAATGATAATATTTTATAAAAAGATAATTAATCATTTAATAATAATGATTAATCATTTATAAATGATAATCAATTTTATAATATATGACAAAATCATTTTATAAAAAAAGATAATCATTTTTATTAAAAATAAAAATATTTTAAAAAATGATAATCATTTTTAATAAAAATGATAATGAATTTATAAAAATGATAATCAATTTTATAAAAATGATATCATTTTATAAAATGATATAATTTTATAAAATGATAATCATTGTTCAGAAGCCATCATCCTTGGTGATTTCCCGGCATGGAAGCAGTTCACCCAACATAACATCTTATATATTACATCTTCACACACCACGGCAGATACAAGCTACCTAAAACTGATTTCTATGCTTTGGCGAGCTGATCCAATATAATTCATTTTTTCATATCAGCTCACTCCTTATTTAAATATGTGTTTTTTCACTTCTAGTGTGGTTTCCCCACACGATAATGTTCAGTTCTAACTCCTTGTTTAGGTTGTTTTTATTTGATCCATGATTTAACCTAAAATCGTGTTATATTCTATTCATTAAAGTGTTTATTTCTTGAATTAGGCTCGGGGGGCTAGTGCAAACCTAAGATAGATTGAATCAAGCACATAACAATCTAATAACTGAAAAGTCTCAGCTCAACAATCTCCCCTATTCCTAAAAAATATTATTCATATAAATGAATATTTTTATAAAATGATTTAATTTTATAAATATTATCGTTCTCATAAAATGATTATCATTTTTAAAATAATATCAGAATTATAAATTATTAACACTATTATAAAATGATTGTAATCTTTTTCATCATTTTTATAAAATGATTATCATTTTTATAAAATGATTATCATTTTTATAAAATGATTATCATTTTTATAAAATGATTATCATTTTTATAAATTTATATCATTTTTATAAAATGATTATCATTTTTATAAAATTAATTTTTATTTTTGTAAAATGATTATTTTTTTATAAATGATAATCAGTTTATATATATAAAATACTCATTTTTATAAAATGATTATCATTATTATTAAATGATTAACTAATCATTTTATCAATGATTATCATTTTTATGAAATGATTTTCATTTTTATAAAATTATAATCATTTTTTAATAAAATTATGAATCATTTTTATAAATGATATCAATTTTTATAAAAATGATTATCATGTTTTATAAAATTATATTCATTTTTAATAAAATGAATATATTTATAATTGATTATCATTTTTATAAAAATGATAATCATTCTTTATAAAATGGTTTATAATTTAATATAAAATGATATAATATTATTAATAAAATGAATTATCATTTTTATAAAATGATTATCATTTTTATAAAATGATTATCAATTTTTATAAAATTATTATCATTTTATAAAATTATTATCAATTTTATAAATGATCTATCATTTTTATTAAACGATTATCATTTTTAATTAAATGATATCATTTTATAATAATGACTTATCATTTTTTATAAAATGATTATCATTTTTTATAAAATTTTTTTAATCCCTTTTATAAATGATTATCATATTTTATAAAATGATTATCATTTTTTATAAAATGTTATCATTTTTATAAAATGATTATCATTTTATAAAATGATTATCATTTTTATAAAATGATTATAATTTTTATAAATTAATATCATTTTTATAAAATTATTATCATTTTTATAAAATGATTAATCAATTTTATAACATATTATCTTTTATAAATGATTATCATTTTTATAACATGATTATCATTTTTCTATAAAATGATTATGCACATTTTTAAAATTTAATATTATTATTCAAAGAATGGGCTATCATTATTACAGAAAACTTGTTTGAGATTTTTATAAATGAATACCCTAATCTCTTTATAAACCTCTCAATAATTTTCACTCTAAAATGATAATCATTTTTATAAAATGATTATCATTTTTATAAAAATGACTTATTATTTTTAATAAAATGATTAATCATTTTATAAACAAAATTAAATTTTTTTAAATAAAGTCATTTTTCATAAATTATCATTTTTATCTAAACAAATCTTATTTTATAAACCAATTTTATTTTTATTTAAATTAATATCATTTTTAGAAAAAAAAAATCATTTTTAGAAAATAATTATCAAATTTTTATAAATATTAACATTTTTTATAAAATGATTATCCATTTATCATAAAAACTGAGTTATCATTTTTTAAACTGATTAATCAATATTTTCAATAATGATTTCATTTTTATAAAATATGCACAACTTTACAAATATTATCATTTTTATAATATCTTTTAAGTTTTTACACATCATTAAAAGGCGTGGAAAATTTTTCTCCTCTTTCTATTATAAATGATTATCCAATTTTTATGAAAATTTCTTTTATCAATTTTATAAAATATACTCATTTTTCTAAAATTAGATATTAATTATAATTTTGATCATTTTTATAAATGTTTATACATTTTTAGAAAATTTTGACCTTTTCATAAATTTTTACTATTTTTAAAATGAGTCTATCATATTCTATAAAAATGATTATCCATTTTTATGTAATTATTATCATTTTTATAAAATAATATCCATTTTTATAAAATGATTAATTATTTTTATAAAAATGATTAACATTTTATACAATGATATCATTGTTCTTACAATGATAAGCTTTTTATAAAATGATGCTTATTTTTATAAATGATTTTCATTTTTACAATCATAATGAAGTTAATCTGATATTTATATATAAAAAATTTACTTAATTATTTTTGTACGAAATGTTAAAATATTGTTTTTATAAAATTTTCATTCAGAAGCGTTTTTAATTTAAACACATTATTATCATGTGTTATATATTTAGATCAAAAGAATTTTAAAATTTGGTTTTTAACTCTGAATGACAAACATTTCATTATATTTATAAAAATAATATATTGTCAAGAGTTCCTCAACTTGATTAACGTAATATTTTTTGTCAAACACTTATGTTAACATATGATTTAATAGTTATATTTTTAATAAAGTTTATATAGTACACATAATTTTTTTTTTGTATTAAAATTTACAATCTAAAGTTATTCATAAAAAAAACCTTTGAGTTGGTATGAATCTTTATGTGAATATGAATTTATCATTCTGTTTATAACATTACATGGACATTGTATCTCCTCCTTTTTTTATAGACAGAATATAGATTATTTTTATCTAAATTAAATGATATAAATTTTTATAAAAATGATTGTCATTTCTTATGTACAAAAGATGATTATGAATAATTGACACTCTTCATTATCAAAATATTAACGTTTGAAATCATTCCATCTTTTATAAATGGATTTATAACCGATTTTTATTTTCATTTTACTCATTATTTTTATTAATTATTAATTCATTTTTATCATAAATGATTCCTGCTCCACTGTAAAAACATTCATCAACAGCATGGGTTGAAGGGATCACCAAATATGTTCTAATGAGTTCAACATGATAAGGAAAGGCTTCACAATTGTCACACCATCAATCTAGAGGGTCTTCTTTTGTTTCCAAACGTTTGCATTTTGATATTCCTTTGCCAGCTCTACATATCTGTATCAAGATATTAAGAATATATAATTATAATAATAATTAATATATAATGAATAGATAATAATATAATAAATATTAATTAAACGTAAGAAAGTTATTAAAGAAGAAGAAGTAAAGAAGAAGTATAAAGAAGAGGAGAGAAGAATGTAAGAAGATAAGAAGTAAAGTATAAAAGTATAAATAAGTATAAATAATATAAATTGATAATGAAATATAAAATTAATTATTAAAAAATAATAATTATTAATATTTTATTTAAATTTTAAATAATTAAATATTTTTAATATTTGTATATTTTATTTATCATAAATAATTAATCATTAACTATTAAATATAATTTATATATAACTAATTAGAGAGAGAGAGTGAGAGAGAGAGAGAGAGATATAGAGAGAGAGAGCAGAGAAGAGAGATAGAGTAAAGAGACTGTTCTGGAGTACGAGAAGAGAGAGAGAGATAAATATATTATATATTATAATATATAATATATATAATAATCTATATATATATATAATTATAAAATAATATTAATATTAATATAAGTGTGATATATAATATATATATATAAATAATATAATATTAAGTATATATATATAATATATATATATTTTATATAATTATATATATATATAATATTTATATATATAAAGATATATATATATTATATAATAGTAAATATATATATATATTAATATTATATATAATACTATTAATATTATATAATAATATAAATATATAATTATATATATATATATATTATTATATATATATATATATATATAGTATATATATTATACTTATATATTAATATATAGTATATATATATATATAATTAATAATATAACTTAATAATAATATTTATAATATATTATATAGATATATATAGTATATATATAATAATATAATATCTCTCTCTCTATCTACTCTCTTATCTCTCTCTTCTCTCTCTCTCTCATCTTCTCTCCTCTCTTCTACTCTCTCTCTCTTCTTCTCACTCTCTCATTATACGATCTCATCTCACTATACTTCTCTCTACTCTTTAGTATAATATTAATATATTATAATATATTATATATTAATAATATTAATAATATATTATAGATTATTAATATATATTATAGATATATATAGTATATATATTAAATATATATATATATATATATATATATAATAGAATATATATATATATATATAATATATATATTATATAGATATATAAATATAATAATAAATTTATATGTATTTTGTGTGTTTTGATAGTGATGTTATAATCTCTCAGGATAGTGCGATCCTATTTTTGAATACATGTTATGATTGTTAGTTAACAATAGAGATCTCTCCGCTCGTAAATAGATTATTGCGTGTCTATATCATATTATATGTATGTTTATACAAGATAAGTGTAATCCGGTTTGCCCAATACGGCAAGAGCACCTTTTCACACACTGACACTACAGATTAATCTATAACATTGTATTGTAGCTAATATAGTCAGCAATTCAAAAGTTATTTAACAAAGTTTGTATACAAGTTTTTATTACGCATACGCGTGCTGACCACAGTCAATATTATCAATAGTTCTAAAAGTAATCTAAATAATCTTTTAATATCAAGTGATCACATAATGCGTGTGTACTGATTCTGCTCATAGATTTGATATGCTATGCCCCGTATGGTGTTATATATGTGCGCTTATTAATACCTTGGTTTATATACGTTAAAAATGTCCTCAGTATAAAGTTGTATACTACTGCACATGTCAAAGAGTGATTAGCATAATTTTCTCATTTACATAATATACGGTGTTGATACTGTAATTTTTACTATAGTGTTATATTATATTTAAAATTATAAATATTTCTCAGCGTAAAAGAATTAAGCGTTAGTTCAATGAAAATAAAAAAAAACAGGATAAAAACACTGTAAGGTGCAATAAGATGGTTATATATGTCTCATTCAATTTCTATATTAATTAGTCTCCATTACATATTTATAGAGTTAAATTATATTTACTATTATAGCTAAGATCTTGATTCAGATTATCCGATATTTTATGTTCTTATAGAGAAATAGCATCGTATAATTTATATATAATATTATATATGTAGTAATATCACTCGACATAAAAGGTCTTCGGACTTGCACAAGAAGTAAAATTATACGAATATCAACCGAGACATGAGCACGCAATAAAAAAATAAAGATCTCTTCTGCACTAAATAAAAGAATAAAGAATGTAAGATGTGTAAAGTTTTTTCGAACATTCTCTCCTACATTTTTACTGCAATTGACTAGATTATAAAATCCGTTAGGTAGTAGTGTGATAATATATGAAAATTATATTTTCATAATGCTCAGTGGAGTAATATAGGATCTTGTATATTTGTCATGTTGTATGGATTATAGATAGTGAGATATATAATAACCTAAGATAGCTATAAAGTATGAAAAGTATGAACGGTAGCAAAGGATTTATAAAAGAAGAGTAAAGCAACTTCCACTACACTACAAATTTCTGATATGTGAATTATGTTTAATTCCTCACTCAAATTTAAAATAATACATTAATTTTTTACCAATCTATAATATATGATTTTAAAATAAATAGTTATTTTATTAACATATTTTATATTTCACAAAATAGTAGTGTCGTTATATAATATTAGGAAGTAATAATCTCATATAATTTCTCACTTTTTACAGTAGAGTATTAAACATTTGATCTATGATTTTCGTAACTCAGTGACAATACTTAAACGTAAATCACAAAAGCTTAATATAAAATGCTTTATCTCTAAGCAGAAAACTCTATCAATATCTTTTCTAAGAAATCCAGTGTACTAATCTAAGATTATCGATCAAATAGTTTAGAATCAGTAAAAGTGATGTGTTTGTATCAGTAAGTACTCACATGTCATTCACATAACTCATCTAAGGAATAAAATTTTGATCAAGCTAGATCTCAGTCACACTAGAAAAGGTATGGTATGAATTATATATATATACGATTGCTTGTATCATATATAAATTAACATACTAGTTTCTTGATTTAACTAAATTTTAAAATCTCAATAGATTATATCGCCTCCTAATGGCGCACGTCCTTTCAAAAAGTATCCATTCCTCTGTAAATGTAAAATTTTGTAGCACATGTATTTATGTTAATGATATTAATAGATAGAAAAATGGAAAGAGAAACAATTTATATATATAATATATATTAATATAGGTCACATATACTACTAAAGAAAGTACCGCATGATATCTCTAAAACTAAGTATATATCAAGTAAAAATTATAATTATAATATTATGAGAAAATACAAATTATAATATATGTCCCCTGCTTAGATGATTTATTATATTTAAAGTATAACAGAGTGAGAATGAGAATAGAGAATGACATAGAGAATCTATCGACATGTGAAGTAATGGATCCGAGCGTATGAGAAATTGATAGAGGAATTTAGATGTAAATATATGGTGATATTTCCCAGGCATATATGAAGACTTACTGTATTGTCTTAAAGATGTGTCATTCTCTGTAAAAGCGTCTCAAGGCGACGGTGGGCATGGGGATGAGTCCCTCGTGCGTCATCATAGGTAGTCGAGAAGAGATTATCGTATACATATTGCATTTTTCACGATATTACCATGAGTCTTACGCACATTAATTAAAAAACTTAATATATTGTATTTTCATTTAATAATACTGCTGTTTCATGATTAAGTTTATTTAGTTTTCTGTATATCGTCATCATCTCACTCACTCTTCTCTTCCCAATGATCTTAGTTTTTGATTATTAAAGAAAACAAATCTAACACAAACAAGAAAGTCTCAATAGACAAAATTTCACGCTATGATTGATATATAGTTAATTGTTATTATGACGTAAGTCGAATAATTCTACCTATACTAAACATCTCTACCGGATATCATTGCTGTACTGTTATTCACTTATCAGTATTTTCACAGTCACAGAAAAATCCAAGCCTGAAGTCATCACACTGAATCCAACGACAATTTAATAATTGTTTGTTTTTTCACGTTGAAATATTAAGAGAAATAAAAAGACTAAGTAAGTAGCCATAGCGTATATACTTAATTAAGGACTGTACTCAGTCAAAACCCAACAGAACAATCAACCAAATAACATGTATTCATTACTAAATACTACCATACAAAGCACCACTTAAGGTACTTGCAATAACTGCATTAGATATACTACAAAGTTATTAAACATGCTCAGCTGATGACACAAAGCACCAGGCTTGTCAAATAACTTATACATTATAAGTTAATACATCCAATGTATACTACCTAAGCCAACTACCAACCACTAAAGCTTTAATATAAGCTTTATTATAGTTAACCATTGATAGTTTAACTATATACTTAATAATAACTATTGTACTAATATAACCCTCTTTTATTTGTTGGTACTTATATAAAATAATACTATTATAGATACCAACCAAATCAGCTAAATATATAATAACTTATCACCAAATACCTTTCTTAAATCTGAATCAGTCACATTCTCCTATATACGAAGTTCTCCAATTCACTGTCTAGCATTAGGATGATACTGATATTTGCTTGATTATCAATGGAACTCTATTCTTCCTTTTACGTAGCTAGTTAGAGAGAGAAAGAGTCTTCTAATTTGCAGTTTATACTATGGCCCTCTGAGTCTCCCGTCCGGTGATCTAACTATTGAAAGAATTATTATATTTAGTATCTCTGATATATTAGATATATAATAGAATGTATAATATAATTTGTAGACTTTGAGGATGATGGGTAATAAAAAGAGAATATCTTGGAAGTTGTTACTTTTTATTGTTGTTTTTTATATATTGATATATATATATATATATATTCTCATAAATCCTTTATCAAGCCTCTTCATTATAAGCTCTTACGCTCAAACCCTATAAAATCTACTCTTGAGCTGTCTCTATCATTCACTCCATCTAAAATAAGTGACAAAATTGAGAGTAATGTGGAATGCACACGGAGACACCGCGGACCCTCTTTGTACACCTACGTTCTTTAATATGTCTAATTACATATCTAACTTTTCTACATATGATATAGTAAATGCAGTGTTATATATATTAACTTGTCGCGTTTTATTAAGTGGACAATACTTACAATGAATAATACCAGAAGTATGTTTATATAGCTCTTTTAGGATCTTATGTTATGTCTCAAACAGTCATATGATTAGCCTATCTTTCAAAATATATATTTTCTCATTATATTAACATTATCTCTATATTTCTTGCTCATTCTCATCATTTCCTTGATGAGAAGGTTCCTCATTTGTAAGTGAAACTTTTATTACATGCTCTGATAGTTTTAAGTAGGTAGTGGACCCTAATTTACAAGGGAAATGTTTTTTGTAGAAGCTCTCGACAAATATGATTATCAGATCAATGTGATATACTTAATAAAACTTTCCATAATTATTATTTTAATAGAGATAGTTGTCACAATACTAATATAGTGTGTATCATCTGTCTCAAATACTTTAGATAATTTTCTTACATTCTCGACCTAGGAATATACATGATCACTCTTAGTAAATATTATATATGTGTTTATCAGTAGTTCTACTCTAAACTAAACACCTATAGGGACACACACGCTATTCTCACTCCTAATGCCTTTTCCGAGTCAGTTCATTAGCTGTATGACCATTCGACTATGTCACACTGATTTCTATTACCTACATAACTCAACTTTAATACATACCATATTAGTGATACTCACATTAGCCACCATACCAATAATTATGACAATTATATTCTCATCAGCCTTATTTAGGGAACCTTATTCTCAAATATAGCCTTTGCTCTAAATAAAGTCTATAAGTATATTAAATTATCAAGACTTTAAGCATAAGTCTTATTTTAGGGAAGTTTCTCAATAATCACTATTAGGGCTTAGTGATAGTTATTTGTGCAAATCCTAAGACCTCCAGTGGTGCCACAAACTACATATCACTCCTCATATAACCCGAATTCATCCTATATTATGCATCCGTCATCTCTGACCTATCTCAAACTCACATTATCTCTCTCCTCCATATAGGCATTCCTTACTGACTAAATCTCACTTTTTTTCTTTCGAGTCTCCCAGCCGTGAGTCGATATCCTCATCACACTCACACTATATCAATCGTCATGAACCAATCGACTATCATCCATCCTTCCATTCATGACAAATAGGTGATTTGATATTTCTTTATTTCTCTCATTTATAGACCTTCTTGCAACAAATACTAACTCAATACTCACTTCTAAATATGATTAATTACATTCATCATTTTTATCACACATACTCAAATTAATTCTACACAATTAACTACGAATTCAATAGATTATCACTAATATGGAACATTTATTACTATATTAATATCATATATACCTCTATATCTCAGACACATAGTTCTACATTTACATATACTATTAACACAAGATAATCATAATAATTTATACACCTACAGTGTAAGACAACCTAGCTACGAGCTCAATGTAGGAGAGGGTTGTTGCGGAGGAAATTGATAAGAGCCTATAAAATATGTACCACCTTACATCCACAATCATATGAAGTTGTCCTATATAGCCCACCTTACTCATTCATTTCTCTCTCTGAAAACTGCTATTTTGTATCCACACGTTCTTGATTCATACGATTTCCTCTTTTTTATATCAATACTATTAGTATTAATAATAATTGTTAATTACACATCTTACGTTGTATATCCTGTATTTCTCATACTATCTCTTTATACATAAATTCACACGAGGACTGTCCCTCATACATCAACCACACATTAATACTCCTATATCTTATAATAGTTAACTTTTCATAACCCTCTGTCCCTTATTATATTCATCCCTTCGCGTAATCTCTAGTTACTCACATTCTCAATATCAACTACTCTTGTGCTAGCACACAAATAACAAAAAGTTCATCTCGTTACAGTCATAATTAGTAGAGTGGCACCCGTCACAATACTCATCTTCCACTTCCGATCATTATGAAGATATCCAACCTGCCCATGTGACATCTCTCCCATTGAATCACGCTTGATCTCTAGCAAATACAATTAATTGTGGATTATATATTATCTTTCAAAAGTGATAATTAAAAAATCCTGTGAGATTTTTTATAAAATATTATATAAGAAATATTCATTCTCTTAATATACCTACTTTTTTGATATCCTAATTATTTATTCGTTTAGTCAGCTAACAATTGTCCGTTCTTAGGTACATTCTAAAATATATCAGATTACAGGATGTTATAATGGATTTATTGTTATAACAAAAAAATTATCTGCTGAGCGAAAAGGCAGCCTTCCATAAGATGTGTCTGCTCCCTTTATTATATAACATTATTACTTACATAACCAGACCTGTCTGAATTACTTCACCTGAGAATCTCTCAAGAAATTACTTTACTCTTTAACTCTAGTACGTCACTTGTACTTCGTTCAATCATTTTTATTCTCGGTTTACTCATAGACTCTTTGTCTCAATCCATCTCCTTCTCCTCTCTCACTCAATTCTAGTCTCTCTTTTCTTCTCTCTCATACTTCTTAGTTCACCTCATACCGCTCACTCTCTCTTCGCATCATATCTATACATGCTCTACTCTCTCTTTCCTCCTTACATCACTCTTCTCATACACATAATTCCTCCTGACTGACCTACACCGATATAGCGTATTTACAAGCATAATTCACACGTAATTCAGAAATAAAAAAGATTATGCTGTCCTCCAATCCACTTTATATACTCGATTAACGTGCTCTCAAACTGCGATAAATAATCGCAACTTTCATAACACTAAATAATCAATCTCTCCATCTCTGAGCACATTATAATCCTCTAATTGTGAGTATTGAATATACACTCTCAAATTCATATTAATTTACTCTTGCATGATATTCAAATCTAGCATAGACTTTTGCTCACACTACTTCATACTAACGCATACTTTTTAACTTAATGACCTCTCATCTACTCAGAAAATACTATTATTCCTCTTTATGCACCAATACAAATCCAACACAATTAACTATCAATCTCTTTCATTAGTGCTCAAGTTTGCGTATTCTCGTAATAGTATATACTCTATGATTACACTGACTAAGTAGTTCCAAACATTCATATCATCTACTTTAGAGAAAGAGTCTCCTCCTCATATTACTATATCTATAGACGAATTCTTCTATGTGATCTCAAATGTCAATAATCCTTAGTAGTAGAAAATTTATTTTATATAATATAGTTAAAATTATGAATTATTAAAGATTATATGTATCATATATAAACTCTTTTTTATTATTATTTTCAGCTTAATATATTTATATATACGTATTAATATATATAGAATACTATAATACTTTATACAGTACATTGATATATATATATATATTATATATTTTATATATATTATATCCACTAATAACCTCATATCCTTCTATACCTATAATTATAAATTTTACTTATACCTACATACTTTCTCCGTATCCATCTTTATGATATACTACCAACGTATTCCTTCTATTTTCATTACCTCAGACTCCTCCGTCTCTCCATTTTTTCCCTATATAAGAGATACCTTAATATGATTACATCATATAATCGTAATTACGATCAAACAATCAACATATAACGCAGTGCACATAATTTGATAACATTCAAACACACATAATAACATATTAATTTATATATTATTATATACTTAGTATATATATAATATAATTAATTATTATATTTATAACATATTATATTAAATATATTATAATATATTAATATTAAATATATATATTAATTATATATATATTAATTATTTATAATATATTAATTAATATATATATATATAATTATATATATTATTAATTAATTTATATATATTATATATATTATATTTATAGAATATTTAATTATTATTATTAGTATTTAATATAGATATACATTGATGAATAATTTTGGTATAGTAAGTGTTACGATATCTCAGAGAGGTTAGATTTTATATATATGCATCTGAGAGTATGGCGCAAAATTGAGTCACAAAAATAGTCCCAGATTAACTATGCTCACCTAGAGATTTGACTACACAAATTCTATATAAAGTGCTCTCTAACCAGGCCAGATCTTACCTCTTATCACCTTATTTATAATTATAATTTAATTCTAATAACAACAGTTATTAGATATTTCTACAGATAATAGTAGTATTATAGTTATTATTAAATTTTATGTTATATCTCGAGTCACAGATATCTTCTTTTCCTAATCAAGATAAATTAATCACAACATGAATAATTACGTATATTTATATTATTAAGATACTATTGAAATTGAATAAATACGTTTTACTTAATATATAAACATGATTAAGATCACCATACGCTCTAAGTATATATCTCAATATATGATACCCAAAACAAGTGTACTATATATATTAATTTATATATATAGTAATTTTATATTTGATTATATAAAATAATATATATATATATATATAATTATTATAATATTATATAATATTATTATATATTAATATTATATAGATATATTATAATAGAAATAAAATAATATAATTAACTATATATATTATTATAGTTTTAGAGTATTCAGATATAATCTATCATAGAATTCATTAATACTTAAATTTATCGCACTTTGTTGAAATCAAAAAGATTAGGATTGAAAACCCGCAAAGTTGGATAAAGATTTTGTTGAAATAAAACAATATATTCACACACTACTTGTATAAATGTTCACTCAGACACTTAATATATAGCGCACAGATTGCAAAGTATCAATAGTTAGAAACGTCTAAGATAACTAGTCTCGTCTCTAGCACTAAAATTATATTAATGGTTATACTACAGTGATATATTTAATATACTATTTTAATTAGTCATCGGATTATTTAAAGAGAAGGAGTTTTTATTGAAGAATATGTTAGCTGCAGGTAATGAGATATAATACTAGATAACAATCTGCATATATTAAGTTAGATTTATCTTTCTCATAGTGATAATAATAAATTATATAATTATTATTAATTATTGTTGAATCTCCAAATGATATATATTCATGATTATATGTATCCACGATACGTTTATATTCATATGAGTATATAATATTATATTATATTAATATATAATTACGAATCCATATTTGTGTATAATGAACTCAATGTTTATTATATATATCCTAGTGAAATAGTCCAGATTATGAATTTCATTTACTCATTATGATTAATGCATACATATTATTTAATTATTTATATGGTATCAACGGATGGATTCTAAGCTTGAATTTATGTTGTAATCATATAGTATTAAGACTCTGTTATTTTCCTCTATATTATTTGGGTTATGTTCCCAGTGGTTAATTGTTTATTGTACTCTCTCGTCTACTGATATATAATAGGTATATAATAATTATATTAGTATATTATTCAACTATTCGATTAGATTACTATTCATCTAGGATTTATTTATGGTTATTGTGATTGGCATTGATGTAGTGGTATTCTGTCTTGAGTGATCTAGTGTAGTGTGGTGATTCCTGAATTGACTCTCGATATCGCATGTAGATAATGAAAAAAATATGCTTTTATGTATGGTCGATTACTCTAATTAT
Organism: Trachelipus rathkii; assembly: GCA_015478945.1. Lineage (NCBI taxonomy): Eukaryota > Metazoa > Arthropoda > Malacostraca > Isopoda > Trachelipodidae > Trachelipus > Trachelipus rathkii. The sequence goes on from JABUQX010088318.1 coordinate 25,049, forward strand.
AATATATTTGCTCTAAACTTTGTCATCTTATTTTATTTATTCATTTATGTTATATATTCAATATTATTATTATTATTATTTGTTAGGTTAGGTTATTATTTTTGTCCTACCCTATAATAAAAGATGGGGCCATTATTTTGATAAACAATTATCCTATCTATAATCTATCCCATCTATTCTGTGTATTATTTATATAAATTCAATTTTACTATTATGAATGTCGCTCTTTAAATGAACACTTTTATCGCTAAAAACTTAGTCGAATAAATTAAAATATCATAGTACTTCTCGGATTTATAATTAATATTCCGCATGTATAGACTGTATTAATCTACTATAAGTATCTCTTTACTCTTAAATATATATAAGCATTATAGATAACATAATCTAGTTCGATTGATGTGTGACTAAGGCATCCAGTTAGATATACTATATTACAAGGGCAGATATTTAAAGAGGAATTATATAAAGTGTGAAGTAGGCTCTCTACTTTTATTAGAAATATAGATTATAAGCTTCAGTTTCACGAAAGCTCCCTGATATTGGCAGACCAAAGAGGTCATAAGTCAAATAATTGTGCATCTATCCAGAGCTTATGTCCTCCGTAGATGCTACATATATGAGTACATTACAAAGTCAAAGTATACAGGCATTCTTTGCTCTCGTGTTAAATCTCGATTTACTGGAAATTTAATTCAAATACATGAGTTAACCGCCGTTGCCTGTGACGAGTGTGATGATGATACTATGATTTGCTTATACATAACTTATAATTTTATTACAAAACATAGTGTGTCATAAAATTTCTTGCCAAATGTTTTTGTATATAGTATTTATAGATTAGATATTTTTTATTATATAGTAATAAGAAGTAGGTTGACTCCTGTAACATTTAAATTTTTCAGTAACTACATTCATTAATTTCATATATATAAATATGTTTAATTAAGAAATGTTATTGTTTAATACTATATACTGGTCACAGTACAATAATCCGCTAATCGGTACTGCTAGATTATCATACTTGCCAGTTTCCAGTACTCTAATTCGTATCTACTGATGAGTATGTGATTTATATTTACTCACAAAATAATTCGAACGTTTACGAGTGATTTTCAACGACTGCACTCGGGCATTCGAACGCAACATTAAGTGATATGTGATTTCAGCACCTAATGTAACTAGACTGAATATAATACATGTAATAAAATGAGAATAGATCTGTGAATCAATAAGGAATAAGATTAATACGAAATTCACATAAACTATTAATATATATAATAATATATACTATATAATTTACTCTAATAAAAATTAAAATATATATATATATATATATTACTGATATTTATATTATATATATATATATTATATATTTATAATTATATAATTCAATAATATTAATTATAATTATATTATATTAATATTATAATATATAATATATAATATATAATATTTATATAATTAATATTATATATATATATATAATAATATATAATATAAGATTAATATTATAATTATTATATTATTAATAATTGATATTTATTATATATATATATTATAAATTATATTATATTAATATTTAATATATATTTATATATATAATTATAGTCTATATAAATACTGAGTAACAACATTAATCGGGGTATCATATAAATATAAATATATAATTATTAACTTATTTATTTATTATAGTAATATCTATATTATTACTATAAAACTAATAGTATATATAAGATAGAATTTTTACTATATAGTATACTTATTAATAATATATATTATAATATATATATAGTTTCACTCATAATATAAATATATATATATATATATATATATATTAATAATATTATATATTAAATATAATATTATATTAATATATTATATAAAATAAAATTTATTTATTTTATATATTATCATTATATTATATATTATATATAATATAGTATATAGTAAACTACTTAATTAAAAAGGAAAGTAGACTAAATTCAATTTTCTTCTTAAAATAAAACTACTCTACTTACACATATTCGTCAATCGTAGATAATGAGTAGTATTATTAAATTATAATTTTTATCCTTATATTCGCCAAATCACTAAGAATTATTCAAATACCGACAAATCACATACACCTATTAAAAAATAATGAAATAATATAATTATTGTTTATGTAATGTGATTTGCTCGTCTAGCAAATTATTCCATATATAAGATTGTACATACAATTTCATCTACTACATCTCGCAAGACAACCATATCGTAGGTTTCTAAGAATGGTAAAAAATCATAGAGATGATAACACACAGCTTATATTGAGACAGTGGTTCTCAACTTTCTGGATTGATGAATCTGCTGTAATCCCTGTGCTAGTATCTTACATTGTATAAGTATGATAACACATCTATAAAATCGAACATTCGATAATTGTGTGTAACAAAAATTAACATATAAATTATTTTAAGCATAAACTTTAATATATATAGTACAAGTTTATTGTATAAATATATTATATTGTGTATAAATATAATAATTTTTGATGAGGGTTAGATGTGTTGATAATTAATAAAATATAATATAAATAAATTATAATAATAATATAATATAAAATAATTGATATCTATATTTTATTATTTATTAAGTAGTAAATTAAGATGGATTATAATTTAAATAGTTAATATTAATATATATATATATTTATATTATTAATATAATATATTGTATTAATATATTTTAATATATATATATAATTATAATAATATTATATTATATATATTGATATATATATTAATATATATTAGAAGCATATTTATATATAGTATTATATTATATATTAATATATATTATATTAATATTTTAATTAATATATATAATATATATATATATAATTAATATAGATTATATTTTATTTATAATTAATATAATAGTATAAGTTTATAAATATATATATTATTATATATTATATATTAATTATTATATATATATAACTATTATAATACTTTAGTTAATTAATAATATATATTATCTTATGAAGTGTGTGATGATATTACACTCGTGATAATAAATATATTAATTTATATTATTTTATGCTTACTTAATTCATATATTATATATTCTAATCATACTAAAGGAAACAATAGTATATATATTATATATATTAATATATTAATATAAATACTAGATACTTAATTAAAAATAATATGTGAGTAATTAATGTTTATTAAATAAAGTAGCAATGCATAATTAATAATGAGTAAAACACTTACCTACACAATTAATCCTAAGAAAACCGCTATAGTGATTATAATTTACATCAGGAACTAACTGCACGATCAGTGTGTGATCACTCAATATGCAAGTGCAATTCTGCCATTTCTACCTATCTAAGGCTATAGAAGCCAGTCAGAATTAGAGTTGACTTACTTCTATACTCTCTTTGCGCGTACGTTTCTATCCATGTAAGTCAGAAGTCTATGATAATTCTCGTCATGTTTCCTAACAAATGCCTGCATACTACCCCTCCTTGCTTATCTTCTCTCGCAACATGTCTGTTCGCTCTTATACTCTCCTTTTTCTATTCGTCCTCTCTTCGTATATCTTACGTACTATACTATCTATATAGATCTCATAACACTCATTCAATCTGCTCTCTCTTATTCACTCACTTGAGTAAGTCTTTTTATTTATGAAATACATATATTTTTTAATATCTCTAAAACATTCTTTTTTTTATTATTCTTAATTACTATAATTAACAATAATTTTTTTTATTTTATTATATTTTTTTTACAATTTTAACTTTTTTAACTATATGATAGTAACTCAAGGCTTTCTTAGCAATTAGTAGATATCGAGCATCACTGATCTCTTGACACTCCAAACGATTAGGAGTGCGTGTACTTTTCTGTTATTGATAGTTCCTGAGTTTGAACCGCGCTATTGCTCTGAAGTTAAATGATGTTGCTCTCGTAGATATTATAGTATTGATTAATTCATCATATCATGCCGTTTTTTCAGACACTAATAACGATGGAGGGATATGTGCTTATGTTCTCATCCACTATGTACTGTAATTAAGACTTCTTACATTATATAATTTATAGTACTTATGTTTATAATATGCTCGGAATTATTACCTAGATATTAAAGTATGGATATAATAAGATTAGTTATAACCGTCCTGGAATATCTAACACTTTATTACATTATGACTGACTCATCTTAATAGTGCATTAGACAAATTTGCTCTGCTTTCTTACAGTTTCACCCTCAGCGTATGTACAGATAAAATTTCTCAATTCTCCAGTCACATCTTCGATTATTAATTACACAAGTCTCGTTCTCTCAAGCAGTAGGAATGTTGCTAATGTTATCTTTTACTTCTTATATTTAGTCGTTAATGTATATTTCGAAAACTTCAGGTTTCCTTCCTCACTTCGATGATGTTAGACTCATCCCTGACCTTGGCATCTTGAGTGCATTGATAGATGAATTGAGATAGCTGCTATTGAACAATCATCGGTCCAGATACGTACCTGTTAGCATGAAAATGATAATCTTAGAATTTTCCAAGCAATCTAGCATGACCAATGTTTTGGATCTCTCGGCTAAATATATAATATACCATGTGCGTGAAAATTTTCTCGTTTCTGTACAAAAACCTTCAAGATGTTCACATCTCACTATAAAAATACTAAACTAAGTTCAATGCAACTAGCGTTATGCCAACTCAGGAGAATATATATGCTGGACACTGAGACTCTGTCCTAAATTTTAGTGACGGAATAATATGAGTATAGTTAATATATATCATTATAATATATATTAATATATTAATATATATTATATTATACCTATATTATATATATTATTAATATACTATAATGTTTAAATATATATATATATATATGTATTTAGTAATTTAATATATATATTATTATTAATATATATATAGATATATATTAATTAATATATATTTATATATAAATATATTATATATATTATAATATATAATTTATATTATTTTAATAAAATTTCACGCTAACGAATGTATATAACATATATGCCGTATAGTTATTATATTGGTATTACTATATCCTTATTATATTACTTAAAGGTACAGATAAGTACATCTGCAATATCTAGATACCTCATATTCATTACACAGCCTTACTGAATATCGATGGTTCATATATGCACTATTACGCATCAATAGTTTTACAACTATTACCACTTAATATTTGTCTATAAACCTTAACCTATATCGCTCGCTCACGGAGCTCTCGTAGAAGAGTCATTATGGTTTCCTTTGTGACCACAGACTTCATAGGTCACGTGAATAAAAGAAATAGCTCAAATGAAAAATCAATAAACACACAAAACCCTCCTCTCCCCCAGGTTATATTCATTGAAAAAATTTGAAGAACCAGAGGCGGTAAAAGAGAAATTTTCTTCCCAGCATTGGCAGGAGCGCGCCACCGAATAAACTGCTAAAATATAATATACCAACGAACTTATTATGTGCTTGATCGATAAGTCAATAAAACCAACTTCTAATCTATATTCAATATTTCTCTCTGTTCTCTTTGTGGCTTGTCTTACTAAGCATATTGTCTCTCGTGAAGGGTGTACAATAAAAAAAATCTTTCCATATTATTCAAGCTCTCAACTTCGCATGCAGAGATCAAGATACTGCAATCGCGAAACTCTGGCTGGTATATAGAAACGGTCTAGGACTAATTTCCCTGTTCCTCATACCGGTCTTGTCTCTGCAAACTCTCACCTGCGTCTTTGAAGTTTTATTTGTGGTCTTGAATGATATCGCAAGATCTTCATTCGTACTCTTCGACCTTATCTCAATTCGCTGATGTGACTGTGTCCTCCCTTGTGTTCATAGAATTGGATAATTTATGTTCTCTTCTACACGGCTCGTGACCCCCCTGCAATTAATACTTAATGTCGCGATGCTTATACTAACGAGCGCAGCTTGTGTTTATACTTAAGTATACTTCTATAACCAATATAGTGTGTGAGTTTGCCATCTGCTTTCTCAGATCATGAGTATCAACTTTGTACTCACTATATGAGTAATTGAGAATGCATTGGTCATAATGAAACAAAGCCGAGAACAGGCAGAAGAACCCTTATTCATTAATCGATCTACTACTCATTCGTTTTTAATAATCAAGTGAGCGTTGTGTTTCTTTATAATTATTCAGCATTTCAATCTCATGTCAGCTGTAAAGTGTTCTCAACTTTATATTTATTGACCGATGATGCTAAGCTAATATTATACCCATATATTGCATTGCAATCATGCATTGAGGATACTTAGACTCCCTTCTGTCCGTTAGGTAACTCAAAGTAATATACATATATGTTAACGTATTGTAATCTGTAGACCCACTATCATAATATTTTTTCAATAATTTTTAATTTATGAAGGCATTATAGAAATTTTTGAGGAAATAGTATAAAAATAGACGTCTACACCTTCGGCTCACGTGTCTCAATAGAAAAGTAGAATAAATAAACTCAAGATATTATATGTCATTTATTATTTATTTTTTTTACATTGTCTTCAGTATTGAAACATCTCTATATATAAGTATTCAATAAGAATTAGTTTTTTACTCTCTTTGACGCTCGTATCGTCGTATTCTCTCTCGAAGTAATGTTTTATTATTGAATTTGTTATGGTTTATGTTTTCAGTATTTTAAATACAATAATCATTATAATATCATTTGTCACACGTATTACAACTATCAATTGTTATCCTTATTTTCACTTTTTAATCTTTTTTAGATCTTTTATATGATTTTTTATTATCTAAACAGTAAATGTGCACGAACTAATAAAAATATTCTCTGCACTCGACAATAAACGAATGATATTATGACTTTAATTATACCTATTGAGCTATTTTATGTTTTTAGGAGACCTATGTCAAATCGTATAGTGAGTTGTGCATATTCTAAAATCAATTGTATCACCTGCACACTCACATAGAATAAAGAACGTAATAAATTTGTGAAACCAATAATAATACGAACGGTCGTGTATATATAATATATAATGAATAGTTTAGTGTTGGATTTCTTATATATGCATGCTCTCCTAGGATTTTTTGTTACGATATTATGCAAGTTAGTGATCATACTATTAGAGAGGATAATTTAATTCGTGCTATTAGGTCGGTTTTATGGTAGGCTAGTGGAACCCCCTTTAGTACTATATTACTATATCTTACTCTTTCCTATATAGATATATATAGTATACTATATATATAATGAATCAAGTCGTTAGAGAATAAATGATACATTCTCTCAGGTTTGTAACTCACCACCCTCATTCCATGCGGTGACACTGATGTATATAGATAAATAATTAATGTATATATTAATATATATATATATATATATATTAGATATATAATGTGGTGTGTAGTTATTAGTTAAGCTCTATGACGCTTTTGAGTAATTTCCATATTGCGCAGTGTACTATATATTTCTTCATTTTATAGTGATTACTCTATAACATATAATACACGTTGCCCTCTGCGGAACTCACCCTGAGACTATAATACTAATATATCCCAGAGATACTGTCCTCCCAAATTTTCGTTGTCCTGAAACTCGGCAAACTCAAGCTATTTAATTTTTATTTTACATTAGTTATATGGAATAAATCTGCAAGATATTATAGAACTCGTTGAATGTTGACGTGTGGTAATAGTGTAGTATGAGTAGTATAAAAGTGTCAACAGTTGTAAATTTCTGATATATCGGAAGTAAAGCATTAAATAAAGATTCATATCCTGTGCATGTGCTTATAGTGACTTCCTACGCCATATTGTATGTTCGCAAAGATTTTGAGGTCTGAAGCAGGTATTTTCTCCTATGTGTCGCTGTTACGAGCGAATATTGTCGGTTATTTTAAATATTCTCATTATTCGAAATACTGAAACCTAGCTGCATTGTTCATTATTATTTGAAGTAATGAGTATTATCGTAAGTATTTTCTCTCTCTCTCTCTCTCCTCCTCTCTCTCTCTCTCTTCTCTCTCTCTTCAATTGATACTTTCTTGCTTCATTAGTATAATTAACTAGTTATAAATTGTAGTGCATTTATATTCCTATGCTCAAGTAAACTATATTCTGCATTATATAATGAAAATGACGTTTGAGGATTTTAAATCATATTACAATCATTACATCCACGATTTAAAAATATATAAAAAGGTGAAAGGTGGTTTTCAGCCCTTGCTCAATCCAATAGGAAGGAATTTTGAACATTTTCTTCATGACACGACTGCTCCAAAAAAACAACTTCACCTGCTACAATTTCAAATTTCTTCTTTTTTTTCTTTTTTATCCTATATTTGTTTACTAGTACTCTGTGTACAGGCATTTATTAGAGTATGTTTACTGTTTTGCTATGCTCTAGACCCTCTCCTGCATCCCTAGATGAATCAGAAGAGCAAAATTATTCGAGAGATTTTATAATTATTACGTTTTCAACATAACAGCCAACATTGAAAGTAACTTTATTTTCCGTTCACTGCTCACAAGGTTACCACGACACTCTTACGTGTCGAACCAAAATGATTTTCCTTCTGAAAACATTGTCAAACATTTATTAAGGAGACTTTTTAGATTTTCGTTCGTTTCTTCTTTCCAATTAATCATTTTAGATTTTCCGTTCTTCTTTTCAATCCTCTCTCTTCTGGCCCTTCATATTTTTCGCTCTTACGGTGTGGTTTCACTTGACGTCACAGCTCGACACCGCCTATATGCGACCAGTACAGAGTTAATAGCCAGCTAGTGGAGAGAGTCATCACTCAGAAGATGATATGACGCTAATATATATAATATTATATATCGTATGTACAGCTATGAATATTCACAATTTTGATTATTGTTCTTCTTATGTTATATATATATATATATATCAATATATATACATACACTCACTACCATTATGCTAATATGACTTTACATCTTAGCTAGGGTCCAGGTAACTCGTGAGTATATATATAAATTTATTAGCCGCAGACATAGTGAAACATTATCAGCGGGCACACGATACATTAGGTGGCTTAAATTTTTTCATCAGTAGACTCTCTAATACATATACATAGATGTTGTAGTGAGTTAGTCGAGGTTAAATTGGATAAGATGATATGTAAAGTTTAGGTTATGCAATAGGTTAGGTTAGAGTTAATGTTAGTATTAGGTTACGTTACTGTTATGCGTTACGTACGATATATATTATATATATTATATATCAATATTATATATATACATATATATATATATATATATATATATAATATATATATAATTAATTAATTAATATATATATATTTAATATATATATATATATATTATTAATTAATTAATATATATATATATTATATAAATTATATATGTATATATACATATATATATATATATATATATTATATAATTATGAAGATTATATTATTTATATATATTATAATATATATGTGTGTGGGTGGTGTGTAGTAGGTGACGTTGGTGAGTTAGATTCGCTAGATATGATGCGTTGAGAATATGTGTATGAAAAAACTTGAAAAGATTGTAATAGTTAATTGGAGGTATAGAGAGGGAAGCCATGCGCGGAGAGTGGGAGAAATTTTGGGAAGGGAGGGTCAAATGTCGTGGAAAAATAACTACAATACACTGCAATGAACCGCATAGTCACGTTCCTTCTCCGGGTCATATACAATTAAGACGCGCCAAAAATCAACAGACTATTATCCTGCAGTACACTAATTCACAAAATAGAATAATTACTTTTCAAACTTCTTTCTTCGCCCCTAAAATGTTTATTTTATTTAAACTTTCGTTTTGCATTATACACTTACCATTTACGGTAATATCTTAACGCTATTTACCGTGTAGCCTTAATATTAAAGTATAACCTTTTATCATATATACTAATAATTCGTTTTAAATGCAATAATGCAAATCTCTATGTATAAATTTACTACTTTTAATTGAAGATTTATGCATATTATATTTTTGATAATATATATATGAAAAGAAATTCAAATTTGTTATAATATATAAGTTCAATAATTGTGTGTTTTCTTACATTACATTTCTAATGTTTTTTTATATATTTTACCAATCCAATAACCATGGTTCTCCGGACAAATTCTTTCATCTAGTTTATGTCCATTGTTCTATTTAATTTATATATTATCAATTATTTTTTTTATCTTTAATATCTATCTATTATTTTCCAGAATCTTTTATTTTCTTTATAATAATATAGATTCAATTAAAAAAATTATAACAATAACTTAATATTTAAATCATTACTATGAGAGTGAGATGAGTTCATTATATCAAGTTGTAGCATGATAAGGGATGAGAATGATTACATACGAGGAAATGATTAAAGTACATTTTATATACTATATTCTTAGTTCACCTCTCTGGTTCTTCACAAATTTGTTTTTTGCTCATCTTTATCATCTCTGAAGAGTATTCTGTATATTTGCTGTCTATAATTTGTCCATTTTCATTCGCTTCCACTCTTCTCACGAACGCTCGTTACATTCTCATTTATATTTTCTAGTTACATGTCATTGCTTTAGATGCTGACACTATCAAGCAAAGGAGATTAGATCATTAACTTGATTCAATCATATCTATTTTTTGTACTTCTTTGTATTATTTAATTACTATTTTTCTTATATGCGCTAATTATTGTTGTTAAACGAAAAAGAACCATACTTTCAATTGCAAATTGTCTTTTCTGACTTATTAGTATAGCTACTAATATTAAAAAAATTAGTTCATGTTATCTTTAATAATTTATTAGTATATTATATATTCTTTATATTAGTAATTCTTCATAATTATGTATATAATTAATTATTTGTTCTATCTCTATCAAGTTAATATAACTATGTTATGCCTCTGCTGGCTAAGCATTATATAACTTGATAAATGATTCACTTTCTTTGATTGTTTGGATTTCAACAGTATGTTATCATTTTCGTTATTGTTCCTATAGCTCACAAAAACTAATATACAACCTTAGTTTTAGTATTTATCTCTTTCTCTATTACAAATAGAGAATTTACATATATGATGTAATGAATTTTCAATTTTCTATAATATATTTATTAGTATATGAAATAAAATCATTCAATAATATTTATTTATGATATCTCTATGAGTCTCTATCTCTACTATCTTCTCTATTACTATATCTGTCTTCTTTGCTATACCCAACGCACGAATTACACATAACATCCTCCGGATGTTAAGAACCTTAGCCAATAAATGTTGAAATAGAATTTAAACCTCCTATTAATTGTTGGTATTCTTTTACTTCTCTTTTATTAAACTTTGTCCTATTTATCTTTTTCTTGATATACTACATTACATTTTCCATACTTCTTTACTTTTTATCTATTCTACCTTTCATTATCTTTATTTCTTTCTGACCATATTTTTGAATTACCCATACTATTCATAAGATTCTAGACAATTAACTAATTCTCCTATTTACAAAAGTGTTTTTTAATGTGTATATTTGTATTCTCATCTGATTTCTCGAAATAGTTTTTACTATTCAGCTAGAACACCATAAGACATATCAATCATATATGTGCTTACACCACTATATCCTCTCTACTCTGATATTTCTACAGATATATTGGCCCTCTCTCACACTCACTCTGTCGACTATACCGATCTCTAGTTTGTTTAGACTTACATCTTAACAATTGTGTTTCTTTCGAAGCGATGAACAAACATGATATATACATTTGGCAGCATAAAGATATATCCAATAAGATACTGTTATATCTCAATCTAATTACCAAAGTTAACCATGTGGCTTGATTTAAATGTCCAATTTTACAGGAAGCAAATCTTGAATTTACTTTATCTGTTTATGTAATTTATATCTCCCTTAGTAAAGTATGCTGTGTACTTGATAAATATCCATATAGCATTTATTTTTCAATTTTTTCCTTATGAGGCTTTGTTAATTATACATTTTCACATATGTATCAGATGATAACAGTTGTACTATGAATCCTGTTTTTTCTTTCTACTTATATCTTCTATATTCACTATTATCTAATATACAATTACTTATATTAAATTATTTATCTATGTATTATTTCTTAGAGTAATTTTTTAATATAATACATATACTGTTTTATTTAATTGCTCTTTCACCTTTATCAGGCAATTCTCTCAAAGACCTTGTATCTTAGTTCCCACTTCTACTTCTTCGTGATCGAGTTTGTTGCTTTTAGATCTCTTGCTCTCGAATTGATAGTGTGAGTGTTTGACATATATCTTGGATTCTGCCTCTTCTTCCTATCCTTCCACTCTCAACTTTTCCCCCTTCTACCATGTGCAGCGCCTTTCTCAAGACCAATTCATACTCGCGTGATGGAGATCTGGATATTTTCTTCCGATTTTCATTTTGCAACATTAGTAACACTCTAATTCTGGATATAATTATTTCACACGCTCAATTATCGTTCGACCAATTCAATCATCAATCCTACTACTCCGCCATACATATATGATCAACCCACATGATAAACATACCGCTTTAACCTAACTAAAAGAATCAGAGGTTATAACATTATTTATATTAATAGTGTTATCTCTAAATTCTCATATATACGAAGCATTCTTAATCTATACATACAATATAATTATATCTTATCTATATGATATCAAGATTTGTTTAATTCGTGCAATTTCATATATATAGCTTTATATATTACCTGTATAATCTAGATTTTTTGGATTAAATCCTTTCATTATTCTATACTAATTATATTCTCCATATTTTTATTAATCTTTACTTTCTTCTTTCTCTTCTACTCAGATTCGCATATCAATTCATCCTCTTCATATCAAGTAATCTTTTAAATATCACCATTAATTTATTTAACCATATATTTATTTCTATCTAGTGATCATTTACCTATTATATCATTTGAATTATCTAGAATCATGTTTCATTTCTGTTCTTCATAATTCATCATTCTCATTCTATCTTAATCTTCAAAGTTCTTTATTATTTATTCAGTTATAATTATTACTTTTTCGAATTACTTGTTGTAAATGAACTTATTGCATATACAGTCTCTTAAAGTTAACCTCATGTATATATATTTACTTATGATAGATTTCCCATAATCTACACTAACATTATTTTAGTACTGGATCCTCAATCAATTCTTATCAATGGTTATCTTTTGTAATATATACTCTTCATCACTATATATATATTATATCTTTTTATCATCCATTAGTTCTACTATTGACTTCTCAATGCAACTGATTTTATTATTTCTCTCAAACTATTATCATTTATATCATTATAATGGTATTTTCTCTAAGCATGTTCATATTTATTTCTTAAATTCTTATTATAGATATTCATCAGTATTCTCTTCTTTCATACTTAATTTATAGCTATATATTTAATCAGAATTACTATGTTTGTATTAATCTATCGTTTACTTCCAATAATACAATATTGATTAAGGTAGCATATTAATCTCAAGATATTGATAGACCATTTCTTTAGCAAAAATAGTCCATGCCATAACTATTTTTTTTCTTTGTCTATGATCTCATCCTGTTTTAATTATATCTAATGATTCATTAAAGTAACCACGACTAGTACCTTTTCAACATTAAACATTATTACTCCTTAGCGTGCTTTCGCGCTACGTCGTACTCTAATTAATCTGATATTCATTTTTGTTGTAAATAGTGCTGATATAATCTAATATTGAAATTACTATACTCTTCCTAGCATCAGTAATATGATACTCATTAAGACTTCCAATAATAAATGAATTCCATTTTCTTAAACTATACTTTCTTATTAATTTCTTACTGTTTAATTTTTAACACAAACTGCTGGTATCACCTCATATACTATATACACTATTTAGTTTGCATTAGGTTATTAAATATATATATATAATTATATTACTTAAAATTTTATTTAAGTTCTCAACAATTCGACCAAAACTTATCTAATTTGAAATCAGCTATTGCAATATCACATCACTCTACTGCTTAATAGCAAATCTTTCACCTCAGGTCTTAATGTGTAGTTTTCTTCTCTTATCATCTTCTTTACTATATTTAACGAATTAACTTCTATTAATTAGTATCTTTCTCCTCACTATGCTTTCCCTTCTTCATAATACTTCCTTTTATATAAATGATTTTATATATATATTATAAAAGCATATTTTTATTGTTTATAAACTCAATATTCGGCCCGCAATAGTTGACAAATTGTTCTTATTATAGTTTTTCATTTTTTCTATCTTTATTACTGTTATTGATCAAATCTTCTTTAATTATGAGTGACTGATCCAACATGTTTCGTAATATACTTTGTTTTTTTAATTTCATAAAAATGCGATGATAAATAGTTACCTATCCTATTTATATACAAAATATCACTTAATCTATAACAAGCTCATAAACTATTCTAATATCATACTTAAGCTTGCAATATCATCGCAAATATTTACAACTATTTCTCCTAATTCTCAAAATAATACTATCGTTTAATTCAAATCTTGGTATCCATAGGCTTATTTGAGCACTACTAAATATACATTGATTCTATTTCACTCCATCTTTTATTCTACTATCTTGATTTTTTATATAATCTAATATCTTCACTTTCTCGTAGAACTCATCATTCCGTTGCAAATTAGCCGTTAACAGGTTTATTTATAATAATCTCTTTTTATTTAATTTATCTTGAGTTTTATCAACGAAAATACATAGTCTAGTCTCGATTTATTAATTATTGTGAGTGTGAGTCTTTTTATATTAATTGTAATTCCTCATCTCAATTAATTTCAACCTCTTCAAGTTCTTGTGAAAGAATGAACTTTTTAAAATTACATGATAGGTATCTCTTCACTGATCTAAATAATTGAAAATTCTATTAAGTCTTAAAAATTTTCATTACTATGAAATCATTTTATATTATCATTCAGTAATTATTATTAATATAAAAATAATATAAAACACAATCATTATTCAATTTACTTTACTTATCTATATTTCACTATTTGTTATGACATAATAATGACATAATATGACATAATATGACATAATATGACATAATAATGATAGTGATGTCCTTCTCCAGTTTATTGATTGCTACGTAGGTTGTCTATATGAGATTTATAATTTAAATTTGAGAATATTAATTTCTATTATTCGATGATCTGTAAACTACTTCTTCAATATAATCTTCTTGCGTGTCATATAACTTATAATGAGAGTGCTTTATGTGTATTATGCACCATCTAATTTGCCTTTTATCTCTCTTCTCGACGCTTACATCACACACATCACAAATATAAGTTATTATATTTATCACTTTATAACACTAGTAGTCACATAGCGATATTTTCTTACCTCTAAGGAGGTCTCACTCGATTACATTCTCTCGTTATATTAGACTAAACTATTTCTCATTCAAAACTTAAACTAGTCGTAGTTTGTTAGAGTATCCCGACTCCATCATCGAGTACAGTGTATTATAAGATTATTATTGAGTTATTTATAGTATGTTACAAAATTATTTATTATACTATATTTAATTTCATGTATATGCCTATCTATTTACTACATTTATTCAATATACTGCTATTTCCATCATATTTTACTAAATTAGATGGTGCAGCTAACTTTTCGGACTTGCAATTGTATTTTGTTTTAGATTTCCTTCAATATATCTTGTATGTTTATCTATGAAAATCAGCTTTCTTTCAATGTAAAGCCTATTAGAAAAACTAATCAGTGGTATGAATGTACCTTATCACTTATTTAATATCATCCAGTTTTTCACAATTTCTTTTTGCTTTATTGTTTTGCTTACATATTATCTCTGTGGGTTGATATTGCTATTGGTACATATCAAAAATATGTTTTTACTTAAGATAATTATTATTGTCCTTTTTATAACACTAAATTTTACTGTTTCATTTGAATTGCAATACATTTGTTAGATATTTCTATACCATTGAAGATCTTGTAATTTATGACTATTCTACATTACAATTTATTTAATTAGTGATATTTTATAACTATAGGAGCAAATCGGTAATTGGTCATTCAATGACATTAACATAATAACCTTAATTAATATTTATAGTACATAATAATAATAATAATATAATTTTATGTTGAGTTTTGATTTTTAAAATACTTCAATACTATTCATAACTACTACATAATCTTTTAAATCTATATAAATAGTGGTGTTTCTATTATCAAAAAGAATATAATTATCATTTTATTATACATATTTATATATATTATAATAATAATAATAATAATAAATTAATAAATGGATATTATTAAAAATATACATTATATTCATATTAACTAATAATTAACTTTTGTCCAGTCCCCTATTTTCATAATATATATATCACATCAAGTCCAAATTTGTATTATAAAATTTCATGATCATGATAATGATAATAAAATATCCATAGTATTAATAAAATATAATCATTATTAATCAGTTTTCCTGATTTTCTTTTTGCTTTTTGTAATGAATATAGATCATCGATTGCTAAACTGTCTATTTTTGTTTAGGATCATTGTGTTTTAAGCTAATTTAATAGCAAATCATACACTATCACTCCTACTGACTTAAAGAGTTCTCCTGTCAATTCAAAATTTGATAAGTTGCACATCGTTGGTGTCAAAGTGTGGCAAAATAATAAGTTCAATCAATTGTTATTATTCAACATTAATATAATATAATCTATAAGTTAATATTAAATTAATTACATAATATATAAAATAAAATTAATAATATATTATTATACACACAATCACTTGTCCTCTCATCTTGTTTCCGTCACTGCATTCCCCAGGTAACAAAAACTTTTGGCATTATGAATGGACTGCCTAGGCAGTATACACATTATTTTATAAAATATGAATGTGTGCATAAATTATATCACAATGTAAAATTAAAAACTCAAGTAGTGTGTAAATTCACTAAATACAGTATTGATAGTAACTTCGATAATATGAAGAATTTTTTCTGAATAGAGAAAGAAATAGCAAGCAACATCGTAAGTAGATCCTTTTGCGCAGTCATCAATTTCACACTAATATATCATGTAATACAATAGTAAGAGAATCATATATACAGGCATCCTCTTATGTATACGAGGCATCGCTAAGTGTATATTATCAAGTGAAATACATAGAGTGTTCACATATTACTTTTACAGTAACACTGCCGTTTGTAAATAACTATATAGATAGAGTAATATATGGCACCGACTGTCTACGACCTGCATAGAAAAGGGTCAATAGTGATTCCGTAGTAAAGATATTAGGACAGTTTATAGCCTACTTTAGCCTTAGTATTCATCTCTCTATCAATAATAAGTGATAGTAGTAATGTAATAGTGTTTCGAGAGGTAACAGTTATATATAATATCCCATACATGGATATGTATGAAGAATACCTATTATATATTATAATATAACATCTGTAAATCTGAGCTAAGAAAGATAAAAAAAATCTCTATACTGCTCAATTATATATATACTGAACAGTAATATATCCCAGCTTTTTTAGAGCATTTAGCAACCAGATATGATATTGATAGGTCTCTCACTAAGATCTAATTCTACTATTTTAAAGTTTAATACATCCGAATGTTTGATCTTTTTATTCATTTTAAATTAAATTAATAATAAAATTATATAATAACTTAATAATAATAATAATAATATATTATAATATTAATTAATATTAATAATAATTAATAATAATAATTACAAATAATATTAATAAAAATATAATTAAATAAAAATTAATAAAATTAATAATAATGAATAAATTAAAAATAATTAATAATAATTAAATTAAATTATAATAATTAATATTTAAAGTATTTAATAATAATATATAATTTTTAAAGTTCCATTAATTAAAAGAAAACAAATACTTTATATAAAAAATATAATAACCATTATTAATATAAATTATATTTAATTTATAAAAATATATATATATATTTTCAAATTTAAAATACTTATATTTTAATATAACATATATTTATTTATTATATAATTTAATAATATTATAATTATAATTATAATTTGAATAATTATAATTTTATATTAATATATAAATATAATTATATTAATATATATAAATAAATAATAATAAATAAATTTGATATGAATGGCATAAAATAATAATAATATATATAATAATTATAATAACTCCACACCTTGAGGAATAGATTTCTAAATAATTATAAATATAATATATCATATATTATAGCAATATTGAAAATATTGGTGTAATTAATAGTCATACCTATAAATGTACAGGAACTGCAGTGACAGAATAAATCACCATCATAAAGATATAATGAAAAGAGAATGAAAAGAGTAAATAACATATTACATAATGGAAAAAATAGAATAACTATATATAAAAGTCATAATATTAATCACTCTTCTATGATAATCTACATTGATACTAATGTAAATAATTAACTCAATCACATTTAGATTTAACATTAATTAGTTACTATTTTCATGTTTTGTCTTGTCGAAATTTTGTATTTTTCAAAATTATTAAATTACAAGAAAATAATAAATATAGAAAAATAAATATATATTGATCATATATAATAATAATTATATAATTATTATAGTTATAACTTAATAACTTAATAATATAATATTATTTCCATTGAATAATAATTTATAAGACAATTATTAAATAAGATGCTAATAGTTTTTCTTTTTTGTGTCCGTAAAGTATGTGCTAAAATATGAGTAGATAATGATATTTATGCTAATGCTGCAATTTTCATAATTACTTAAACGATAAATAATTAAGGTCCCTCAATACATCAACTATACTAATTGCATCAATAATCGATTTCAGATACACCTTGATAAGTGAATGATAATATGTGATAATGAAGTAGATAATGAAAGTGAAAGTTTCAATAAGTATATTTATATTAAATAGCATTATAATATTTTTTTTATGCGTTATAGTCTGATTTTTCTAAATTATTAATAACTAAATATCTCAAATTTGATCTTATACGGTATTTATACTTATCATTATTGTAGTAGTAAGTATTTATATATAAATTCTATTCATATATTTTTCTCTTTTATCTTCTTAATTTAAACTTTATTCTAATTACAGTATTTCATTAAACTTGAAGCAAATTTAGTACATTATATTCTTATTATTCTAATATGTAAATTACACTCAGTGTTTATTGTATTATATACTCCACAATGACGATATTGTAATTATATGATACATTAGAAAGTGTGATTTAGTCACTCAAATGTACTTTCTATTAAGAGGATAGTTTATACTTAATGTTAAACCACGCCTATATCATTATACTACATATTAGTCAAAATGGCATTTACTCCGTCTTCCTCTAATTGATTCACGCTATTTGCCAACGTCAGTATATGGTGCTCTCACATCTCGCATACGAAACTCCAGGATATGGCTTTATTAACAAATGGTTCAAACTGAGTCACCTACGAGCGAAGTCTCTATATAGTTCGTGTCTATGGCATATTAGTTTAGTATATTACTATGTAGTGATAATGAACATTTGGTTGAGTAATTTAATTCATTACTATATAAATTAGCTTTCAATGATAAACGATATATTAGCAATGATTGTATTTCTACATACCTTCCTAGCTCAAAGTCTCCTACCTGCAGATATATAGCTACCACTAGCTACTCTGCCCAGAGTATAGGTAAGTGAGCAACCTATACAGCTACTAGTTGCATTTGTCCTCATATATAGGAGCTTAGTTTACATATGATGCCAATGTGATATATACAGCTCCTAGATTATTATTTGTTAGTATATATATGGTGAGATCAGAAACTTTTATACGGATAATAAAATCTTTTTCCATCTAAAGATCTGGTAAACGTATTATTTACCACAACTCTCCGACATCAATACGTTCTGTTCGATATCTTTATATGTACACTTTGAACTGATTTTCTTCTCATCTATTCAGTTCCAGAACGAGATGCATTGTTTCTTTATTTTTGACTTATTTCTTTTTAATACGAAGTTAATAGTTATTAAAACTATTTGGTTTTAGATTTTATGCTAAGTTACATATATGAGTAGTAATATGTTGAAAAGTAATAGCAAAACTATATAATTATATTTATATAATATAATATATATATAAAATAGTAATTATTAATATATATATAGTATTTAATATATATAAATATATATATAGATATTCATATATCATACTATATATATAGTATTTATGTTAAACTTATTGTATATAAGCTCACTGCTATATTTACTCTTATATGCTAATATAATATATATAGCTATAATATTAATACTATATTATTATACTATATATATATTCACTATTATAATTATATTACAATATATAATATATATTAAGATACTATTTATTATTTATTAATAAACGTTTATCGGATTACGTTAGGTTCATAGTATCGTGTTAGGTTAGTTAGCATTATGCTCTAATATGTAATGATTATATATATATATTATTGGTTAGGTTAGGTTAGTTTTATTATTATGTTAGGTTAACGTAAACTAGCTTAATCTATATATCCTAACACTATTAACTAAATACTTTAACCTAACCTAACCCTAACCTAATATACCTAATCCTATTAACCTAACTCATACCTATTAGAGCATTAATCTAACAATAATCAATTAACTGATACTAATGATTCACTAACGAACCGTAACGTATTATAATATATTAATATATATATAATATATATATATATATATATATATAATATAATGATATATATATTAATAATATATATAAGGCTATATATATATATTATATATATTATATTTATATTATATATATATATATATATTATATATATATATATATATATAATATAATATATATAATATATATATGATAATATAAGATATATATAAATATATATATATATATATAATATATATATATTTAATATATTAATTAATAATATATATTATATTATTATTAAAATATATATAATATATAATAGTTATATATTATATATATATATTATATTTATATTATCTAATTAATGGATATATTATATATATATATATAAGTATTATATAATTAATTATATATATTTATATATATATATATTAATATATATATTAATATATATATTATATATATATATTAATATAGATGTTAATAATATATATTATATATATATATATAATATATATTATAATATTTATTTTATTATATGTATATATAATTATATAATATAATATATATATATATATATAATATATATTATAATAATACATATATATAATTATATATATACTTAAAATATAATAATATATAATATATATATATATATATATATATATATACTATATAATATTATATATATTATATAATATATATAATATATATATATATATATATATAATAATATATATTGAAAATTGTTAGTATTTAGTAAATAATGATCATTTCGTTTAATAGCTCATTGTTTTGTAAGTTACAATTACTTTGTGCGGTCTCAGTGTGTCTGAAACTCAGCTCACTTATATTAGATCTCAGTGTTTGTCTAAAAGGGAAGTAATACTCCTAACGGCTATTATTAGTATTATTATAGTACAAATAATTTGATTAAATGCAAAATCAATTATTATCTCATAATATTATTATTATTTAATATATTATTACTATTATATTATTTATATATTTATTATTATTATTATTATTTTTAGTATAATTAATTTTTATAAACTATTTTATAATGATTTTTATTTAATATAATATGTTATTTTTAAATAAAATAAAATTATATTTTTTTAATTAATATTGCTTTTTAATGAACTTTATAATAATATTATTATTTAATTAATTATTAATTTAATTATTTTGATTTGATTTAATTATTCTATTTTATTATATATTATTAATTTATTTTATATTATAACTTTTATGATGTATCATAAATAATATAGTGTGTAGAGCAAGAATTTTCATTTACTAATAAAATGTACTAGTTGTATTATCGATTTATATTATTGATCATTTCTTGCATTTGATGTAGCCTGTCATTTACTATTACTAGTTGATTATGTAATCATTTAGTTATGTTAATTAATTTTACCTCTTATTTAATTTGTTTATTAATATACGATATATTATTTAATTTGTTAATATATATTGATAATTATTATTATTATATATTATGTTAAATTATTATTTAATATTAATAATTAATATAAACTATATTACTATATATATATATATAGATAACCAGGAGATCCCATGGTTGATATTATATTTAGTCTCAAAAAATTTTATGTAAATATTCTTCAAATTAAATTTATTGTAATTATTTTGTAGGTTATCAACTATATTAACGTGGTCATTACCACTTCTGATAAAATTAATCAATAGTTCCGAGTGAAACAAAGCTAGGGAATTTTATAATTTATTAGAAAGGTTGTTTGTAGATTAGCAACCGGTCCTTCCTTTTTTTGCGTTGACATAAGTACCAGTTGGAAAAAGATGCGTGGGTTGCTTTTGAAGTAGCTGTTCATAACATTTTTGGGGAACTTCACAGATCATAACTATAAAGAAATAATGAAGAAGATGTTGGATAGTTTTAGAATAAAAAACATTTTTAAGAATATTCGTAATATCTCTTCTTTGTAAATGCACGAAAAGCGCTAATTCCTGACAACCTTCTCATATCTAATGGAATGCAAATTTGTCTAAAAATAAAAATAAAAAATATATATATTATCTTACTTACTAGTGCTTATTGAATAGCCTAATTTTATCAATTTGAGTGTTAATGACAAAATTTTCTGGGGTGAATGAACCAGTAACTGAACTTATGTTTTTTTACAAAAATATATTCATGCGACAAGTTCTCCTCATTCTGAGGTATGGACTTTGTTATATGATTGCGTAGGACCTGACAGAAAATATAAATTTACTTTTCCTTCTTTTGATAATACATATATATTATATATACGTATATTAGTATATATATGTCGAGTATGAAGCTTGTGTATAAATAAATGGTTTGTTGAGTACTAAATAGGTTACTCGGTATATTTTTATATATAATATGTACTGGTTAGTATATTACTAAATATATTGGTTACTAATATATAATATTTATATAAGTATATATATAGTATATATTATATATACATTATATATATACAGTATATAGATTATATATTATATATAATACTTATGAACAGTATAGTCATATGCTTATATTATTATCTATATTTTTTTGTACAATATAAATATATTATGTTATTATTTGTATTTTTGTTGTATTTTAATATGTATTCAATAATGATTTATATAGAACTGGAGTATGCACAGAGAAAATCTACTTATGTATAATTAACTAATCTTATCATAGTTAGGATATAGATAAAGTCTTATTTTTTATATTTATTAGAAAGGTTTTGTATATATAGTAGTATAAAGGGTATCGAGTAGTAGTAACACGGGTATATATATAATAATACTTTATTATCATTTTTCCATAAAGGTTAGGTTATAGGTTTTATGGTATATATATATAATAGTAAAAATATATATATAATAGTAATTAGAATATAATTAATTAATTTTTAGTCATATATTTTAATAAATTTTTGATACTTTTTGGAATTTAATATCATATTAGTATATTATTGCTTATTAGGTATATATATGCATCAATATTAATTAAATTATAATATAATAGTGTATTCTTTTTGAAGTAAGATGAGCTGATTGGTTATACCGTAAATAAGAATCTAAATAATATAGTAGTAATTGTATATTATATAGTATTTTTTATAGTAAATAAATACTATAAGGTTTTTGTGTGACGAAATTATCAGTATATTATACGGGTCTTATCCGGATTTTTTATATAGTATATATATGCTGTTATGACTTGATTATAGTTTAATTAACATGGTCATATAGGATAAGTATAACAACGGTAACTTATAGTTATTTTGTACTAAATTTAGTATTATATGAATATACTATATTTTGATTATATTTTTTAGACTATCATATTTATATTGTGGTTTTTACATATAGTATCCTAAGTCTAATTATATCCTCTATAGAAATTAACATTTCGTATTTATGAAAAAATTGTCGTTGTATTTATGATTATTTTTTTGGAGTTTTATTTTTAGTATTATTTAATTTTAAGGTGAAGGGAGTTAATGTTTACTGTTCGTGATATATATATATATATATAATATTTTTATTAATAAGTTATGTTATATTTTGTATGACTAATACATGATATTAATAATATTACTATTTTGTCATAAATAATTTTTTGATAAATATATTTTGGATAATACATCTTATATATATTTTTGTGGTGACTATCCATAACGTATAGATAAAATTAGGTATTATAATATTCTTCCTTTAGAAAAATATTATGTCACTAGCTTATACCTATAGATATAATATAAATAATAGTATTATTATTATCTTGTCTAAACCTGTTTATTAGCAATATACATGATTTTTTATATATAGTATATATATGGATATATATATACTATATGATTATTATTTATATATATATAAATAGTTTAATAAGGTAATAATTAAATAGCGTTAGATTTTACGGATTTTGTAATTATGTCTGTATTATTATTTATTTTATGATGATAGTTGAATACATGTAACAAGACACGTTTACAAATACTAAGATGTATTTGTGAATGCGGTCCTTCATTATCATTTTTTTTTCGTCCAAAAACTTTAGGTTCACGATTTAGCAATTTCTGGCTTTATCATATTTTAAATCTTTATTAAATGCCATTTTTGGTTGTTAGGTAGATTGTGCCTACAAATCATAACATTTTATTTTTTAAAGGATCACACTATATGATTGAATAATTGAATGACGTAGGAAATGCGACCAACTCTAAAAGGGGGGTACGTAAATATACAAGTGATAAAGCACTTTATTGTATTTTTTTTTAATTCGAAATGAATTCGCCTTTATTTACTTTTCGTCTCACCGTTCGAATTACGTTCTCGGTAAGAGTCCTCTTAACCTTTAGCAACTTTCATACTAAAATTTTATTTCCTAAATTTCAAAGCAGGTTATTGTTTTCCTCGGTGAAAGTCATTTAAGATGTAAATTTCCCCTCGTGTTTCAACATCTTTAAGTTGAGCATTTTTAATAATGAATAATTGTGTTGGGCGACCACATTTTTAATTTCAATCAATATTATATCCTATACTTATGTTTAGGTATTACTTTCCCAAATCGTGAATTATCAGTGCATTTTACTGGCCTTAGATTTAAGTATATATGTTGCAATACGTCATATCCAACATAAATAATAAATTTTAAGATTTATCCTATAACTTTTCTATGGTTTTAAAAATTATTTAACAATAATTTATTGTTCTGTTTCGTTTCCAGAAAGCACGTGTTATTTATTTAGCTGTATATTTATTTGGCTATGGTTTTAATAACAGTTTTATGGCAGCCCTGTACATTAGTAAACTTGTTATTCCAAACATGTAAGAAATTATAAATCATGTTGTTTTAGTGATTTATAATAAGTTCAGTCAAATTTTTATTTCTCTCTCTAAAATTTGTATAGTATTCTTATATAAGTTTGATTTGTTGCTCTATCTTTCGTCTTCAAAACTGTTATTGGTTGCTAGGAAAATATATCTATGTAATGAATGCTACTTATTTGTGTTTTTCCGTCTTTTTTTAATTAGGTCCTATGCAGAACTATTAACAAATGATTTTTTAAAGGTAGATAAAGTGTTTTTATAAATTCTTTATCTTGTTGTTATAGTATTCATACCGTGTTTTTGCAAGAAGGTAAATTTGCCTTGATGACGGAAAACGAAATTAGAGGTGAGTGGTTATTTCTGTCATCTTCCTCTGGGCTTGTAAGTTATACCTTGTACGTTTATCTCTTCGGTTAATTTATGTTGCAAGCTGTAGCTGTTTATTTTAACTTGTGTATCGAGATGTGTATGGAGTCGCTTATTCTGTGGTTTTTTGTATCTTAGTATATATGCATCATTTTTTCGAGTGAAGCTTTTTGTGATTTTTTGTTGCTTTCTAAATGGGCTATTCCCTTTTGAGATTTAATAAGACCTCTGCGGTTTGAAGTCTGTTTTATTTGATTTGTGAGGTTAAGGTTGTAGTTCGGTAATTTTATAATGGGTTTTGAGGTTATATTGTTTGGAGTTCAAGACCTTAATTGAATTTTTGTAAAGAGATTATTGAAATGTCGCGAGAGAATGCATGTATTGTTGTTTTATCTGGATTTATGCTTATAGGTAAGTTACTTTCACAAATCAATCCCTCATGACATCAGATTATTGGGGGTAGGAAAAAGTGTGTTTTCATAAATAATTTTTTAAGAAAACGGTTTTTTTGTGTGTGTTGAAGGTGTGCAAGGACATAACATAGAAACCTCTCAAGATGCTATTTACGTGATTTATGAATTATTAGTGATATTCATGTGTTCATATCTAGAGACTTCTCTTAGAATTTTCAATATATGTTTATCACTTTGACATTTGCGAGAATGTGAGTGATTTTCTGTTGATTCGTTAAAATTGACTGTTCCACATCATTATTCAAATCTATATAAAACATGGCCTACAAAGGTTTTGTTGAATATTAATAAGGTCTTTTATATATTTTTAACTTTAATGGGTGATTTGTCGGGAAGTATTTATTATGAGTTGTTTTTGCCATATGTCTGTATTTGTCTTTTCGAATTTTGAAATTTCATATTATACTTTTTTGTGATTTTCATTATTTATACGTGCAGAATGAAACAGGAAATAATATAGGTTATTTTACGATACGGTTCTTCAGTAGCATCTTCAAACAAAGCCCAAATGCGGTTAGTAATAAGTCTCTTAAAACTGGCCTTAATACTCCTGACTAAGTGTACAGTTCGTGTGTAATATTAAGTTAATTTTTATTTATTTTTTCTAGAACTTCTTTTATAGTGTTAGTGGTGTCTAAGAGTGGTTATTACAATTGTTTTTGTTTATGATTTGTCTTCTCAGTATTGTATGTTATTTATGTTTGCAATCCGAAAGTTTATTGACAATACTATAATTAAGTTTTTTTGTCTTATAAAGTTTTGAAATTGAGAAAAAAATAAATATCAGTACATTTTATAAATTCATAGTTATAGAATAAGTGAATTTATTTATTTAGAAAGGTTTTTGTATAGTTAGGATTACTAGGTAGAGTGTGCTCTCGTAGATATTCTTTTATAGTATTGTATATATTATATTATATACTTAATATATATATATAATAGGTAAACGATGATATAAATTTATTTATATATCAATATAATTGAATATTTTTGGGCTATTTGGTGCGTTAATTATAATATAGGCATTCTTCCCTAAATACAATGAGTTCGGTTAGAAAAGTTGAACTATTTTGTTATTTTTGAATGAGTTTTTTGTGTGAGGAATACCTTATGGGTATAGTCTTCGGATGTATTATTAATGCTGTTTGTTTTGGGGGTGTAACACGATACTTAATTATTTTGTAAAATTATTTATCGAAATTTGAAATTTTTTGGATGTTTTGTTGGTATTATATTGATAATATTCAAACCCTCGTTCTTTTTTTTGAGAAGTGTTAACCCGGTGTCTCATTTTGATAATTCAGTATATTTATGAAGGTTTTTGTGTAGAGAGTTACTTGGTATACTTAGATTGGTGTCTGTCGTATTTCTTTTAGTGAGTAACTATATATCTTATTTGGAGTTACAGTCTTGAATTAGTTTTTTGTAAGAGCAAGTATTATAAGAATTGAAATATAAATCAGATTTCAGATTGTGTATCATTTTAATATAGTCCACTGTGACCACCTACTTACTGAAATTGCGGTCGCATTGTTCATAGGAGCAAGGTCGATTTAGTAAATATTTTAGTAGGTGAAATAGGGTGTATTGTTGGTTTAAGAGTGTCATAAGAATTTAATCTTAATATAAGTTCTTTTAAACCGAAATTCATATTTTCTCTCGGCTGTTTTGACAGCCTGCGATCTATTTTGCAGCAATTGCGAAGCTTTCTCATGTCTTGTATCGTACTTAAAATCATTATTATTTGATTTAAAATTAGACTTGATAGTTTATGTGTGCTCTTTTTGCGTTATGGTTCACACCATAAAATGCCCGATTTAATCCTTGATTAAGTTGCCGGTCAAATAAGTGGATTTTCTTATTAATCTCTCTGAAAGAAATATTGTTTGTGTATTTAGGGTTAAATCAACGAATATAAGGTGTCCTTTCGGTGAATTTTTAGTTTTGTTTTGGAAAACTAAACAAATTGATAGTAACATTTGCTCGTAATATATTTGTTCAAACTATTTGAAATTGATTTATTTTTCAGACTCTCTAGTGCGAGAGGAATAAGGCTTTTCCTGGGGATAAAGTCTAACGGATACCCGGTTTAAAAATATGTCATTATTCTTTTGTATAATTTTTAGAAGTATGCGTTTTGATATCTGAAGACTATTAACATAATATTAGAATAATGTTTACCATCATGACATACACCACCCGCGGCGTCCGATTGACGAACGAAGAATTTCTGAAAGGTTACTTGTATAGTTGTACCACGAAAACACCATTCAGCTTCAATGGTAAAAACATATATTCAAAACAATGGCGTATCTATGGATCACCATTTAGGTGAGCAGGACCGTTAATCCGCATGGGCATGCGTTTCTCGTGGACATTTTCGTTCAATCTGTTAGTTAGCAAATCATAATTTTAGGGATTTTATGATAAACGCACCATTCAACCCATTCTCTTCTACATATTCGAATTCTAACGACACCTTTGTAATATTTAGGATCTGATCCTATTCTCTCAAATATTTTTGTATAAATGTTTCATGATTTTTTGCGAAGAATATTTGATTTATCTCTTAATATTGAATGCGGTGTCCTTTTTTGATAATATCAGTACAGTTATGAATATGTTGAACTTTTTGATTTAAGAAAAGAGTGTGAGCTAAATGATAAATATGGTGAGTTAATTCTTACATAGCGGGTCTTAGGATATATTTGATTGATATAATTAGTAGATTTTGGGTGAAGAAGCGACTGGGACAAAATTGCAGACTAAGAGTAAATGTGTTCTATTTTATCGGTGGTGAGTATCTCTACAAGTGTTAGAAAAATTTTCCGAGGAACATTATCTGGATTTTTCGTAATGTGCGATATCTCCACTTTAATACACTAGCCTCTAATTAAGAGCCTTTACTATCCTAGAAATCAGTATGTTCGGAACCATAATAGACATTTATTTTATTGTTTCAAACCGCTCTCTTTGGACGCGTTTAAAGAGTATCGTCCTTGATTGCGACCCTGTATTTAATATAGATAATTAAAAGATCATGGAAGAGATACGTAAATAAACGAATAAACTTACACCCAGGTATATTATCGTAGAGAAACGTATAGAAGGAGAACACTTAAATATTCACTATTTATCAAATACCTGTGGGATGAAATAATAGAGGTAGATATTCGCAGTATTTGAGCATATTTAGTGCTTTATGGTGAGGAGCTCTAGTAAGTATTATTAAAACTCGGATAAATAATACATCTCTCTCTAATTAATTGTTTGTCCGATGTATATAATAGAAGGTTTTTGGGCATATTGTTGTTCAATAAATAATGTATTGCTCTGAAATCAGTTAGAGATCAAACAGTTGCTTTATTATATTATTATTAGGAATATAGGCATTTTTGTTATGGAAGGGCGATACTTTAAATGAGCAGGAGTGTCTCAGTAATGAGGCGAGTCTTTTAGATAGAACCGTGTAAGTAAATGTATTTGTGTCGAATATGTAAGTAACAGTACGTTTATTATCATTAATTTGTAGTCAAACGTTTATGTAGATATTATGAATAATTACTTGATAGGGCTCGATATTGTTGAGTTCAAATATATAGTTATGGTTACTTTCTCTCTTTTCGTGGACTATCCATTGTCGAATTGAGGGTCATATGTCTCTCTTACGACAAGGTTTTTGTTTCGTGAGGACTACATAGTGATGTTCGTGGAGTCTGTCTATTTTAATAGCTGTATAGTATTTTGAGCGTTGTATACGCGATTTTCAAGTTAGCTATCTGGAAACCGTGTAGTGTTAGCGACTGTACCGTTATTCAATTTCGCTGCAGATTATCTTGATGAATTTATTCGAGACTTTTCTGGTCTGAGGTAACTTCATCTATGGGGTTCAAACTAACATACAAAACGACAATCCTTCTCTGATACTAGAGCACAGATTCGTAGATCTGACTTTCGTTATATATAAATATTTAAGAATAAGTAGTTGCATATCTACTGTGGAGAGATACTAACGTGGTACTTCGCGGATATGGATTTGGTTTCATGTGCTAACACTTTTATTAATTTTATGTCCAAGTTATTACGAATTTTTACGTCTAAACGAATAAATATTATTCCTCTTGGGATAGGATTAGATATGGATAATAATGAGCATTGCCTCTCTAAGATAATAAGATTCGGTATGAGAACTGATTATGAATATATCTCTATTAGTAGAATAGGTTGCTTGTGTTGTGAGCTTATGTATAAACGGTTGTGTCTTCCGGCTGCTCCCTCTTTATAGCTGTTATATTTTTAGGTGGGTAAGTCTGTAAAAAGGATCCGCTTAATTAATTATTGTTATTAATTTTTGAAATTGGAAATATTTTGAAGTGTCTCTTTTTTGATAGGTCAATATAAATGGTCTTCTTCTGATTATTAAATAGCGTGTCGTAGAATATATATGTGGCGATTGTTTATATGTTGTGAGAGTTTGATTGTTTAGTGAGGCATCATAGCTAGTGAGTGCCTCGGTTTTAATAAGGTAGTGATATATTGTTTTGGTGATGTGATAAAGTACGTCCTTTAATAATTTTGAACTCCTCGATAATATTCTCGTGATATTATTTTGAGAAATTTTTTAAGTGGGTTTAACTGATAATATGGTCTTGCCCTCCTGAATATCAACCGGTTCGGTATAGTATAGATAGTGAATTGTAGTATTTTATAGTAGCTAGGTCTGTTGTGTACTCAGTTTTGTCAAGTGTGGTTATAACTTATAGGGTAGTTTTCGGATGGTTATTATAGTAGTTATAAGTGTAGTGTATACGATCATACTCTATATACTTTTCGTGAAGGTACTAGTTATTCTTATTAATTTTTTTTGTTAGAAATTTTGAAAATTTTGAATAAATATTTTGTTTTGTTGTAGTTGTATATACTATATAACTTTAATTAATACAAGTGTGTTCCTTACTGAATAACACGTTTACGGTTAAGAATAGTGATTTTATATTTTTTTAGGACAGGATATTATGATTTAATGTAATTGTGGCTGGTAATAATATACCTAGTGATATAGTGTGTTCAGTTTAATTATTTATTCTTTTATACTGTTTGGGTGTTACCAGTCGTTTAATTACTTTTATTGAAATTATTTGACAATTTTTGAGATAGATAAATGTTTGGGTTTTGGGGGTTCAACATATTAATGGGTTCTATTCAATCTGTTAAACGTCTGATGAAAAGTGTTTTATTAATATTTTTAAGAATAGATATTTTTGTAGAATATGATCTACTACCGTTTCTTGTTATCTCATATCACTTCTCCTTTCTCATTAGACCTCTATATTATGCGTTCCTGTTATTCTTCTTATGGTTAGTGGACTATGTATCTACTAGTAGGTGTTCTATCGGTTTTTTATAGCGTCTATACTTTATTGAAGTTATAAGGTCTTTGAGATTCTAAACTTTGCTGACTTTTGAATTTTGTGTGGTGATAAAAACTAATTATTTTGTATGGTTGTTCCTTTTTAACATTGCCGTGTAGCTTACTTAGACATACTCAAGTCGTGCGAAAAGTGTAGTTCTTATAATATAATTTTAGAAGGTTTTTGTGGCGATGATATAATCAAGCGCATAGGTTGTCTTCTGTACGTTTTCTTTAATTAGAATCATGTGTATATAATTTATTGAGTGACAGGCTAATAATATGTTTATACCATGGACCTTATATACATTAAACTATTTTGTCATAATTTTTGTGAAATCTTTAATTTTGTATTTTTTATTGTTTTAACTTTTAGTATTTATACTAATAAATATTAATGTACCTTACAAGCTAATAATTACATAATCTGAGATAGATAAAAAAGTAAATTTTATTTTTTAAATACGAGTCATTTTCTGTTGGGATTCTATCATGTGTGTTTCCGGTTCTCCTTTAAAATTTATTTTAGAATCATGTGTAAGTTTTAACCAGAAGT
>JABUQX010088319.1:0-2500 GCA_015478945.1 Trachelipus rathkii
GCGATAGTTGAAAGAGTCCAACGTACTATTAAAGAACGCATGCATAAGGTATTTATACTAAAATGAGATCTTTTTCAAATATTAATGACGTATACTGGGACGACTCTTGCTTATCTTAAATAGAACACAGATCTTACCCATAGAACTATAAAGGCAACTCCTTTAGAAATGTCAAAAACTAGAGGCCATCGAAACCTGATATACAACAGGGTAAAAAAGTAAGAAAAATTAAAGATAATTCAGGAATAAAGGTAAATGACTATGTAAGAGTATCTCGAACAGAAGAAAGATTCAGAAAGGGATATAACCGGATGGTCTAGCTCGGAAGTTTTTAAAAGTGCACAATATCCGACCATTCCGTCGTGACAGTTTAAAGTTATAGAAGATTTAAATGGTGAAAAAATAAAAAGGAGGGTTCTATAAACAGGAAACATACAAAAGTAAGGTTCAAACCCTGTAATCACAGAATATAAACGAATTGAAAAGCATATTAAGCTACGAGAGTAAAGGAAAAAATAAGCATTACTTGTTGAATGGAGGGGATATCCTTGCTAGTTTAATACTTTATATATATGAAGTAAAGTTAAGAATCACTAATCAAGTTGCGTTATACGATCATTGGAGGTGTAGATCATTTTATTTAACTCTCCCGTCTTCAACCTCCTTGATTGTACATCCTGATAATAAACTTCTCAGGATTTAACAACTGTGTTAATGATCCTATGATACAACTTGAGAAGAAGGTATACGAAGTGGATTAAGTGAATGATTTTAAATACAGACATAGAAATTTTCCTCACAATTATTCTGGATGTTGTGTATAGAAAGTGTATGTGTTGAAACATATACAAGTGCAAGATACGGTGATCTGCAATGGTCTACGATTGGTCAACAAAAGAATAATTCTTCTTTGAAGAATTAACACTCTGGCGGAGGTCCATATTTTTAAGATCGTAACCTGCTATTTTTAGTTATTCTTAAAACGATCTCTTTGATATGAGTAGTTATTTGTAAGGACTTTGGATATACGAAAACTGATATGCCGTACTTATGAGATAAGGTAATTAATATCTTAAGATCAAAGTAAGTGTAAACCTGCGAAACCGTGATATGTTTTTTCTCAGACGATCACCGTGGCAACGTAAACATATCCGTAAACGAGACGTGATGCTGAGCTGGATATACTTCATGATATCCCTACTATGTTGAAGAGGGTTATACTAATCTGTGGAGAATAACCATGAACCCTCATTGAAGACAAATAGAATGCAAGCAGGACCGAGTACTGCACTTATACATGATACCCTCCGAGATGCTCACCATAGGTATGGCTTATGTATTATACAAAATGATTGAGCATCCATAAGTACAGGAAAGACAAGCTCCTTTTATTAATGAGTAGAATAATTTTTCCCAAAGAGAGTAAGAGAATTATAACTTGACGAATAAGTTATTATCTACCTCCTAACAGAGCAAATTTGAAGCTGTGGAACGACTTGCAAATGAACGGAGTGAAGAAAGGAAATCCTTCCCCTTGTACATAGCGGAGCATGTGTTGTGCAAGTTCACAATTAGAAGAAGAAACAGCATGCAGTAATATACAGCCTTAATGTTTTATATATGAGAGGTTTGTCAGATGATATTTTTTTCATTATTAACAATACTCTCACACATGTGGTAAAGATAGTATAAGAGAAAGACACTCTTAATAATGGACGAAGAAAGGGATTTAGTAAGGGGACAAAAAATGCGAGGGGTACATGGCCTTGGTGGATTTTTGCAAGTTATGGAGAGCGACGCGGCCTCTACTCAATGGAGAGGTGGGGAAATATATGGTAAAAAAAGCTATAAGAAACAGGATTGCATACTATTCAAGATATTGCTGCAGGAAATAATCCTCGTGCATCATTAAAAAGAGATGAGATGTTGGATGATGTTAAGCGTAAAATAAGACGTAAAATGTCAGGCCAAGGTCGAGGGACCAAGAAGATTGTCATAAAGAAAAAGCCTAAGCGGAAAAAATCTCTAAAGAAAAAATGTATTGATGTATTTGCTATTTAATTACTAACTGTTAACTTTTATACGAGAAGGGTATTACTGTATATAAGTAATGTTTTTCATGAAAATGTTCATTATACGACCAGAACTCGCACATACAAGATGCATTTCCTTCATCCTTCTAGTCCTGATTGCTGTAAGAGTGAATTGGATCTCTTCTCCATGAACCCTACACAGATTAGCGTAAGCGATTCCAACTTTATCAGTATTAATCCTATGCATTCAATTACCAATACAGATGTTCCTCTAGAGTTCAATATTCCAGGCACTTCTGATCAATATCTAGATCCATCTAATGTGTTTTTATATGTAAAAACGAAATTGACAAAACCTGATGGTACAGATCTTCCTTCGGGTGATGACCATATAGTATATACAGAATCAAATTTTCTGTATACATGTTTCACCCAGGTTGAAGTCTATCTTAACGGGACTTCACTAG
>JABUQX010088320.1:7500-15000 GCA_015478945.1 Trachelipus rathkii
TGACGTATATATATATATAATATATATATATATATAATATAGATATATATAAATATATATGATATATATTATAATATAGTATATATAGTATATATATACTGAGAGAGAGAGAAGAGAGAGAGAGAGAGAGAGAGAGAAGAGAGAGAGAGGAGGAAGGAGAGAGAGAGAGCCAAGGTAAAGAGCGATAACAAAGAAATATTTTTGTAACGATTTTTTCTGGATCATTATTGTTCATATTGTTTGTAATAATAATATTATTTTTTTTAAAGGGCAACATAATTCCAGAAAAGGCCAGGAGAATTATCTCGAAATGTATGACACCTACCAGGAAAGAAACCAGAGCATATTTGGAGATGCAGACGTAAGTAAAAGCTTATTACCAGAGATAATGTAAAAAAAAAGACAACAAGAAAGACTCCGACAAAGTTTACGTACAGACTTACAAAAAACAAAAATTTACTATATGGAATCAGCGTAATAAAGCTTTATTATGGTGTTAAAGTCGTTTCGTCTCCCCGCCCTCTGTCCTCCATCAGGCTTCGGAGTCCCCTAAAAAATTGAAAGTTCCGAAGAAATATATTTTCATTAGGGGGCTCGAGACGGGGGACAGAGGGGCGGGACGAAGTCCGCCCGTCGTCCCCTAGAGGCCGAGAGACCTCCGACTCTGTATCAATGCGGTCTACCCATGGGTATTCGTTAGTTTTAAATCATTAAAACTAGACTTTGATATAATTAGCTTTATTACGTGATTCCAAATAATGTGATTTATTTTTTTTGTAGTGTTGTATAGCTTTTACTCTTCTTATTTGTATTTTTATTTTTTTTCTCTCACATTCCGGTATATATGCTTTATTACGCTGATTCAATATATTTTTATTTGGTTTTCCTGTAAGTGTCATACTTTCCGAGTTCGAATGTGCGTGTGATTTTTTTTTTGCTCTTCCTGTTTTGAATTTTCGAGATAATTCTTCTGGCTCTTTTCTGATATTTTGCCCTTTTTAAATATTTATTTGTAAAACGTATTTATCATTTAAGATTTTAATAATAACTATCAGATTAAGGGTGTATTGTTATTTTATTTTGGATACCGCAACACATTCATACACATGAATTAGAAAATAATTTAATAAACTAAACACAATACGAAATAAGTTCATACAATTTTTTTATATAAAAAATTATTAAAAAAATGAAAGAATCTAGCTCACACCGCAAAGCAATTTCTGGTCTCAATGTTAAATAAGTCTTTTTGCAATTTTTATACTTTTTCTAACATATAAAAAAAAAACTAACTCAAATGTTTGCAATCGGTGTTCATCCAGCTCACATGTCCAATATTAATATGTATAGAAAGTAGAATTATATATATATTAAGTACCAATGTTGAGAGTTATGAATGTATATATATATATATAATATATTGAGATAAAAATAATAATACATATATATAAATATCACTTATATTAAGATAATTCTTATTATAGTATTATATTAATATGAAATACTGATCTATCTAACAATCTCACCAGGTAGAACTGCAGAGTCGCTTATCACAGACAGATCAGTTTTAGACCAGGCATCGTCCGTCATCTTACGGGCATCGAAAATACACTTGACACCTCTTAGAACACTCCAGAAAACTACTTCTCAGCGCAATAGCTTCTCTGATGCCAGTCCTTGAGTTTTGCACTCAGGTAAGGGTTCAACCCTTCAAATGGACTAGCATAAAATATACTTCTATTTTTGACTCAAATGCCCACATCCGAGAGTATCTCCAAAGTATACCTGATTTCTAACACTATAAGCCTCCAATGCCTGGTCCTGGATGTAGTTCGCTTGACAAAGTAAAGGTCGGCGTTGCTAGCCCCTGTTCGAGCCCACATAGAATTGGTGCAAAGAAAACTCTTCTCATATTAAACTGAACGTGCCGAATATTGCTGCTACAATAAATTTAATCAATGTTGGAGTAAAAGTGAATATAAAAGCAAATCTCTGTCTCAAAAGAATCTACTATTGGATACTTTGATTGCCTTACAAATGAAATGGTTTCAAAAAAATATGGTATAAACGGGGGTGCCATTAGAGTATTATCACCATTTCCTCGCTAGATTATTAATTTCTAAATATAGTTCACGAGTTGCAAAAAAGAAATTTTGGCTTTTGTAAATTGCAAAATTATTATAATTCCCTTTTCATTGCTTTCGAACTAGATTTGTTCGCCTTCCCCAAATCGGACTCCTCTTCAAAATGAGAAGTTGTCTTCTTCAATCCTCATATATAATAATACTGTTATTTTGCTGGCCATGTTTAATTTTAGCAATAATTCAGTCCTTCTCTTTCCTCGACCTTTCTCACTTTTGTTTTTCTTCTCATACACTTGACATATAGAAATGCTATGTTATACATGGCACTACGCTTCCAGATCATGAATATATGAGTAAAATATAATATATATAGTAAATATAATAGGTAAATATGATAATATGTTAATTATATATATTATATATTCCTGATATATATATATAGAGGTACATCCTTATATATATATATAAATATACTATATATATATATATATATATTACAATAGTATAATAGGATATATATATAGGTATATACATATATATAGTATATATAATATTATATATATTAATAATATTATATATTATATATAATAATATATAATATAATATATACAGTATGTATATTATTTATATAGTATTATATTATATATATTAATATTCATTATATATTATATTAATTATATATATATATATATATATATAATATTTATTATTAATTTTTTTTATTTATTTTATTATACAGACACTTTTATTCCAGCTTAAGCGGGGTAGTGGTACGTGCATCTTCCCTAATACATCTTTCCTTCATCTCGCCCTCACCCACTCCTCCATTCCATATCTATTTCATCAGCCAACTACCCTACATTCCTCCAACCCTCATCCCATCTCTTTCTGTCCAGACATTTTCCTTTTTTCCATCCTCGCACTTCTTTCTTGGGTCTACCCCCTTCTCTTCTTCCTATTCCCACTTACTCGCCTCCAAACTCTCCTAACCACCCTTTGCTCCTCACCATCTCCTTCAAGGATGTCTCAAACCATCTTAAACATTCCCTATACTTCCAGCTCTTCTCAACCAAACCATTTCTACCAATCACTATCTCTCATCTTATTACCTATATATATACTTCTATTCCTAATCCTACTCTCTTTTACTAGCCCACCTACGCGTTCACTCAACCCTTCTCATCGTCAAACACCCTCCAAATTTCTTCTTGGACGCTAGCATTCAACCCCATGTTTCACACCCATATAATACCGCATAGTACAGCTGGAACACAAATTTTTTCAAACATATCTTATCTTTAAAGAAATTTCACATGTGATAAATCCCTCCCCTTTCCATAATTCCTTCAAACCACTCAATGCTCTCATTCCTTCTCCTACGTTAGCTGATCTATCTCGGTTCCTTCATCCCTCCTTCCTTACCCAAAGTCCATCCCTAAATATCCTGAAAAACCTTTACTTCTTCTTACTCACCACCGGCCTACCTACTCTCAATCTCTAATCCCCAATCCCCTCGTTCCTCCTACTTAAAACACTAACACTTTACTTTTACCTGGATTATTAATCTTAAGACCCTTTTTGTACCACTACACTCTCTCAATAACTCACTTCACCTAAAATATACTATCCAAGCCCTTCTGAATCCTTCGCTACACCTAAAAGGTAGTATTTACTATCCGCAAATAGTATCATGTTCACTTTCCCATCTATCACCCCTTATCCTCAGTTCCACCCTCTTCTCCCTATCTCAATCCATTCCTCTGCCAAACACTCTCCATAATAAGTTTGAGTAAAGCCACGTGCATTACACATCCTAAGTCTCAACCGCTCTTCTCCACTCCAAACATCTCACTCTTCCCTCCTAATACTCTCACACACAATATCTGCTATTTCCTATATAAAGGCCCTAACACCTTTACACTAATTTACCCTACTCCATTGTTCCTATCCAGCAAACCCTCTCATAATTCCCTTCATCCTCTTACACTCTATCATATGCTTCTCGCAAGATCTTAAAAAAACATCCCATTACACTTTCCCTTTCCTTTTTATACCTTTCTCCACAAGCATCTTCATTGTGAATACTTGATTCCCAACATCACCCCTTCCTCCTAAATCCTCCTTGTTCTTCCCCATTCTCCTCTTCCGTTTAAATCTCTTACCTACTCTCAATTTAAGTATTACTCTCTCCCATAAACTTACAACTACTATCACTCAAAAGACAAAATTACACTCTATTAATTACCAATCAACTACATCCTCACCCTTTCCCTTTTTATACAGGGGAACCAACACCTCCTCCCAATCCTGTGGAAAACTCTCCTATCTCCAAACATGAAATTAATACAACCTGTTAACAGCCATTCCTCCTACCCCTCTGCTCCCATCTGTAACATTTCCATACTCCCACCATCATCTAGACCCGTGGACTTTCCTTTTTTTCCTTTAGATAACGCCCTAATAATTTCTTTCCATTTGTATTTCCATATCTCCTTCCCGTCCCTCTTCACCCCCCATCCGCCACCTCTTGCAAATCCTCCATCATTCTACACCTCATTTTCAATTCAATAAATTCCTCCCTAAATATTCCCTCAACCTCTATTCCTCACCTCTAATCCTCCCCTCCTAACCATTCCCCTTCCCCTCCCTTATCCCTTAACCCTACTCCTCCTAACCTCCTTCTTCTTTCTTTTTTTATTAAACTTCTCACCTCGAATATCTTGCTCCCTGTTTCAAAATTTTTTGTCACTTATCTACACCATTCATTATTTGCATTTCTCTTCGCCCTCTCCTCCGCCCTCTTTGCTTCCACTCTAACCCCTCTATATTCCTCCCAGCTTTTCCCTTCTCCTATCCCCCAACCATTTCACATAGACCTCTTTTTTCTTTTTCACTAACTCTTTCACCTCCTCACTCCACCATTCACTTTCTTTCCTTCTACTTGCTCCCACCTTTTTAACTCCGCATATCTCTTCTGGCCTCTTCACAAATTGTCTCTTTAAATCTCTTCCTCAAAACTCGCTCCTCCCATCCGCTAATTTCCGTCCTCTCAATCACGTCCCTCCCATCTATCCTACCATACCCTTCCTAAACTCGTTTTCTTACACAAATGTCTCATCTAAATTTTTCCACCTTTATGAAACTTCTATTTTCCTCTTTTTTTTCTCTTATCTAAACCGATTACCTTCTCTCTCCATACCCTCTTAAACGTACATAGCAATCAGCACCAATAGTGATCAGATAACACCCTACCTGCCTACCCCTCTGAATACATTTACAACTAGTAAGTAATCTGCCTCTATCCTTACTATTTATACACACATAATCCAGTAATGCCCTCCCCTCCCCCCCGTTATCACACTCTTCCATGTATACTTATATGATTTTCACTCTATCTTTGAACCAGTAATTTCCCAACTATTCAATCTTCTATTCAACACTACTCTTAAGCATAACTTTCTATCCCATTAACTATTATGCCTTTCCCTACCCCAAATGGGACCCTTATAATTATCTTACCTCATCCTCTCTCACTTCCCACTCCTGCATTCAGATCTCCCTAATAACAATATTTATCAATTAACCCGAAACCTTTCCCAACATTCATTCAACTCACTCCAAAATCTTTCTTTCTCCTCCTCCCTTGCTCCATTTACTGGTGCATACGCGCATATAAAAACCCACATTTCCCACCCAAATTTCACTTTAACCCACATTATTCTTGAATTCACCTATTTGCACACTCTTTCCTTATCCCACACCTCTTTCCTCATAACTATTCATACCTCCTTCCCTCGCCCTCACTCTCTCGTTCACTACCCCGAAATCATACCCTTAAATTTTCCAAAGACCATGCTCCTTCATTATCCTTTCTGCTTATTGTTTCTGTCAACGCCTAGCACATTCCAAAACCTATTTTTTCTTCGAAAACATTAACGACCCACTTCTTCCTTTTCAGATCCTCATTTATCCCTCTCTTACATTCATACAACCCACTCTAATCTAAACCCTTTTGCCCAATGCCTATCTCTTTACTCTCCCTTACTCTCCTTAGTTCTGACCCTCTTATTCACCACTCCACTTTTTTTCTATTCCCCACACTCGATTTTAGGCCTGCACGTTTACACGGGAATCCACAAACTGAGGCAAAGCTTCACCATACCTCAAGCTCCAAAACCCCGCTCAACAAATTCACCACTAATAACCTTATAAACGAGAGAAATACTCTTCTCAGGGGGGATATAGTCAATATTGAATATGATTTAAATGGTCCCTGAAATAATTTTTCACTTCTTTGAATTATAAACTTGATGCAATCTATTCCTATATTAGAATCAACAGGAACCTTGATGTATTCCCCTTCTGTTTTGGAGATACTCTTGTTAAGTTCCTTGGCTTAAATTTCTTACACTTTATACTTTCTTGTTTAATATATATTCCTTGATGAAATACCCTATAACTGTCTTTAAGACACTCTTATCATTCGCAGAGTTCCCTGTTTATTCTACTACTGCTGTATTCTATCCTGGTATTTTTGCAACCCTTGTAGTTAAAATTTAATTAGAACTACTACATTTACTAAGTTACACCTGAAACTCTAGAGATCCTTGAATGGATTACTTTAAGTGAAACAAAGCAAGAAATCTCAGCAAATTCAAGAGTCCAAAAAGCACATAAGCTGGTAATTATGCCACTTCACAATTTATTTACTTATCAATCAAATCATTTATTTTATCTTCAAATAAAAATTTTTAAAAATCATAAAATAATTAATTTTCACATTATGTGAAAAAATTTCAATTCATTAAAAGCCTGGATCTTTTGAAGAGAGCTTGTTTTTCTAAAATTCTATTTTTCCTTCACTTTCGCAATTTTTCCCAGCTGTTTTCTTTCTAAATCTTCTATTTTAAACACGTCTTTATCCAACGGTATAATGGCTCGAATTCTATTATATATTATGATAGTTAATATATATATATGAGTAATATAATATATATAATATATATATATATATATATATATACTCATAATATATATACTCATATATATAATATATATATATATACATATATATGTCATGACTTGGGACTTTTATACATGACTGAAATAAATAATTTCATTCTGGAAAGGTTTACACGTCTTGATATTATGAAAGACTGACTTTAAAAAAAATTAAATTTAA
Organism: Trachelipus rathkii; assembly: GCA_015478945.1. Classification (NCBI taxonomy): domain Eukaryota; kingdom Metazoa; phylum Arthropoda; class Malacostraca; order Isopoda; family Trachelipodidae; genus Trachelipus; species Trachelipus rathkii. Next base: position 14,767 of record JABUQX010088320.1, read on the forward strand.
TTTATTTTGGATAAAATAAAACATTTCCTATTTTTGAGCTCACCGTTCCTTTTATGTTTTAATATAGTAAGTACATTATATATATAGATAATATATATATATTAAATATATTATAATATATTATATATATATTATATATATATATATATATATATTATTATAATATATATTATAGTATATATAATATAATATAATATATTATATATATATATATAATATATATATATGTATATA
>JABUQX010088320.1:25000-31813 GCA_015478945.1 Trachelipus rathkii
TTTTTTTTCTGAGGGAAGTGGCGTATTAATAGACTGTTCGGATTGAATTTTCTTGCACACGCTCCATTTATTACTCAAAGCGAAGGGTAAACTATTTTGAAATTCACACTTTCCACCAACTGATGGTTATCATTTGAGAGAATCGTTTTTTTCTTGGGAAATTTTTCAATCGATGTTTGCTAGTTCGTACACAATATCTTTAGTAATGCTCGCTTTCTTACTACACTACTGGGAACAGTAGAAATTCTCAGTGAATCATGTTTATGGATTACTTGTAGAGGTGTTGATTCTGTAGATTAAGATTTGTTCCTTTTAATGGGAGGCAATTAATAGATGCTGTCGGCCACTAGAGTTTTCAACTAGCAACATCTTGTTGGAAAACTATACAGATTTAACTTGTTCTAATACCGTTATTATAAAAAAAAAACTTCCTTTTATAACAGTGGAATTCTAAGTAAGTGCCTCATGCAATATGTAAATTCGCAAGGCTCATTACTATCCTAAGAACCAACGCGTTTTTTCTACATTAGTATAATTAACTATTCTTTCATTCTTCTTAAACCGTAACACTTCATCTTTCCATTTTAAGAAGATGGATTCAAATATGCTTCCTTAGCGGTTGAGATTAATGGTTACATAAGAGATAAAAGCTAGTATATTTTTGGCGCTGATTTTTTTGGTATTCCTTCAAAAATGATGGTTCATATAGAATGCAGTGTGATATGATGTCTTTTTCCAAATTAATAAGATTGTAACTTTGGCAATCTACTCGAACATGGCTCGTTACGAAGCAGAGAAGTTCTTCTGAGCAAATAACTTTAATTTCCATCATAATAAGATTTATCTATTGAGCGAGTAGCGGAAATGTCTTAGAATACATCCATAGATATGTGAAATATCAAGATTTTCTCTAGAATTGCTTCAACTCCTTACGATGTTTCATTTATACTTTTTTCAGATTCATCTTACAGTATTATATTTATAATTAATTTATTTTATCAAATCTCGACAATAAGCATCCGCGCAACATCCGCAGTGTCATAAGCGCGGTGCGATGCGGATCTTTAACAATGTGCGGATGAACAAAGCGGATGCGGATGCGAGATGTTACAATCTGCATCACTAACTATATATATATTATATTATAGACCTAAAATTCCATATGACATAAATTATTATATATATAATAACTATAGTATACAATATATATATATATATTTTATATATATAATATTATTATTAGTTAAGATATTATATCTATATATATATATATATATATATATATTGTGTGTGTGTGTGGTCTATATACAGACGTACGAAAAATAATTTAACAAATCTTTTTAAACTTTAATCTTATAATCTAGTCTAAATTAAATAGATTTTTCCTCCATCCTCTCTCCTCCGCTAGTTATTAACTTTTGTAATTTCCTTTTTATGTACTGATTGAACAATTTGACGTCATTGAATCTATTCTGAGATTGAGAGCAATATACTTAATATATTGAGAGCAGGTGAATAACTTCGCTAATCTCATTTCTCTCATTTCTACTAAAATAACAATATTCTAAATTGTGAATTTGTCGGTTGACGCATTTGATATTAATATGATACCGGATATTTTTGATATTTGTTAAAAATTAAAAATATATTTTTGCTTTTATTGTTAGATTACAAGATTACTCTATTCAGAATCGATTATAAACTATTTTTATTGTCCTCTAACTTTAATAAAGTTTAAAAATCGTATAGGAAGCCGGAAGACAATATCCAACTAAATTGAACATTATATAAAATATATATATATATATTATATAATATTATTATAATTATTAATATATATATTATAATATAATATTAATATATATAATTATAATATAATATATAATAATATATATAGTTATACAGAAATCTAAAATTGTTATAATATATATATATTAAAATATATATTAATATATAATATATTAATAATATATAATATATTATAAATATATATATATATTATATATTATTTTACATTAAGGAGATGTACCTCCACGTATAAGTATATATAGGTATATTATAATATACTATATATATATATATGCGTAGTAGTTTATTATAATAATATCAGTATAACCTATAGTTATATATATATATATATTTAATATAATATATAATACGTATGTGACTTGATAATTAATTTATATTCAGAGTATATATAGTATATATAGTTATAATGTAAATATAAGTGTGTGTGTTGTGTGTGGTTGTGGATGTTAGGCTAAATTATGATTGTCAGGTCAAAAGTAGTGAGTGTTTCTTAGGGCAGATTTAGATTAGGCTAGAATTAGAAGGTTAGGTAAAGTATAGTTAGGTTTGAGTAGGTTTTTATGGTTAGAGTTTAAAGGTTCTTATATGGCTATGGATAGGCTAAGATAGGTTAAGTTAAGGTTTGGTTAGGTTAGTGTTAGTTTAGTTTACGTTTGGTTAAGCTAGGTTAGAGTTATTTGTAAGGGTATAGGTTGGTTTAGGTTAAGGTTTTTAGGGTTTAGGTTAGGTAGGTAACATCTGTATATTGTTTTAAAGAAAATTTAAATCTTTCCTTTGAATTGTGTAGTGCCGGCGAATTGTTTACATTCAATGAAATGTTATCGGTATTTCTTCTTATACACATTCGTATTTACTCGTATTACAAATTTCAAATTTTAAATTTCAAAATTTCAATTTCAAATATATATCAACACTCTCCAATTTTCAAAGTCAAAAGTCAAAATCTCAAATCTCTCTCAAACTATTTTCTTGTTACCGAAAAATTTATAGTTTGGGTTGAAATATATTGGGTAAACAGTAAAAAATAGGAAATTATTTTTAATATCAAATGAGGCAGAAAGAAGAGGAATGTTTTAACGTTTCTAGTAGCATACTAGTTACGTAATACCTACATCTATGCTAATGCCAAGTGGTATTGAAAGAAACAGTGAGTAATCGAAACTTAATAAGAGTAATATCTTGTCCAATACATTTCTGAAAGCTAACTCAATGTTGGAGACTAAATTTCCTCACAATTTCCTATCGAGAATAGTTTTAAAAAAAGAGTATTATCACGAGACATTCTTTAGCTCAATTTACAAGCCAGTTTTGTTTGGATCGATCATAAACACTCCAGATCATGTCCTCAAGCGCGTATATTGAATAAGCTTTAGAAATCATTAATATCCTAGTTGGAGTACTTTAATTAACAGAGATGTAATTTATCTACAGTTTCGAGTCACCAAAAAAAAATTTGTATTCTTCCCGATACTTTTTTGACTGTCTCCTTTACAAGTATTGTGATGTACAGATTCCAAATATCGCTTTTTAAGCTAATTTTATCTAAAGCTCCGAGAAACGTTTTTTAGAGTGGTTACAAAGCATCACCAGTGAATATATTATTGGCATCTTCTCATTTGACGGGTGGTTTACTGGCATCGAGCAAACTGAGAGAGTCCAGTGTAAAAATCACGCTCGCACATTTAATCGATATGTTAATGGACCTTCCTCTATGAACCGATTCTTCTCCTTAAGTGTATAATAAATAACAAGTTTTTCTCAGAATTCTAATCACCATACTATAATAGAAATCTTTTAACCCTTTGTGTGACAAGATTGTATTATAACACTTTTTCAAAAACTTAATAAATATGTTATAAATAAAAGTCTAGCCTATATACACCTATCTAACGAATGTGTTAGGACAAATCTCATTACGTACCTCGTCACTATAAATATATCTATATATATAATATTATAAATACATTTTTTGTAAGGATATATACTAATATTAAGACGTATATTCGTAGTATCATACCTCATCATTATATATATATATATAGTATAAATATAATATTATAATATTACGTCACAACAAATTTAACGTAGAAAGACATAATTATAACTAGGTAATATATATATATTCTACATATGATTATGATATTTATATAGCTACCTATATTATATTAATATATAGTACTATCTATAAATATATAATAATATGTTATTATAATTAATATATCACTATAATCTATATAAATTAAGATAGTATATATCATTATATACAATATTATAGTTACTAATTAGTATATGATTATATATATATATATGTAAACATATCATATTCTGTTGGTCTTACATTCCTAGGCAGATAAATAGACTTGAAGGTGAGAGATAACAAAAGGTTAACTTATAAGAGATTCTGAGTTATTTTTAGAATATTAGTAATTTAATACTCACCTAAGAGACGTGTCATTACGATTTAATAAGAGATTTGTCTAAGTGGCCTAGTGGCTAAACATAATCGTTGGCAATTCATTTGTTATGTGTGTGTGGATATTGTGATTAGTTCTAAGCAACATTTACCAATAATGTATGAAAGGGAACCAAAATATTTGATTAGCGCTCACCAGGCTCTACTTCGGTATGCCTATTGGTGACTAAGATAAGTACTGGGAATTATATGTGGAAGTTGTAAAAAAAAAACCTAGAAAGATGGCTAAGAGGAACAAGAAAGCAATGCCTTTGGCTATTCCCCAGAATAAGGCAGGAGTCAAGCGAAACACCTCATTGATGACTGCTAAATTAACTTCTGCATGGTTGGATATTTACATAAATATGGAAGAGGTAAAAAGAGGAAGGCATTCTTCAATACCCAGATATTCTTCCCATACATTCCAGAAGACCCCAGTTGTCCTCATGACATACACAATAACTACGCACTATATGCTAACCACTCTCAGCTTTAACCAAATAGGGTACATGGTATACACTTCCTGTAAGTAAAATTTTTATGGCAAGTCAATACATGTAAAGAAGAAACGTACATGTTTCTACGCAATATGTGCAGCAGCTTCTTATCGAATATGATATGTGAGATACTACCTATTTACTATATAAGAACTAATATTATATTATAGTATAGTATAGACGGTATATTATATATATATATATATATATATATATATATATAATAGGTATATATAAATATAATATAATAAACAATAATACTCACGCTACTATATCACTGTATTAATACCATATATATATATAATATTACACTATATTATATATAAGTCACATTACAACCATATATAAGATAGTAGTTATCTATATATCTCATTACTTTATATCAGTCATAAATATATATACCGGGTATTATATTATGGTAGTATGGTGTAGTGTAGTGGATTTTATCTCTTTTCTTTTCTGGTATAGATGGACGCCTCAATGTGAAACTAGCTTAATAATATGCTTAAAATGTCCTTGAAATATTTAAGGAAAAAAGACGAGCATAAATTGAGAGAATGAGCTAATGTGGCATTCCCGTAATGTGGTTGCAGGGCACATTTTTTAGAAATCTGTACATGATAAAAATATAGAGAAATAGCTGAAAAAAATGCTCAATTGATTGTTTTATATTCGAAAAAAATGGGGTGTTGTATGTCAAAAGGTGCCGTTATTTTACGCTCGCAAATTGAGGACTTTTTCGAGTCGAGATTTATGGGATGTAAGTGAAGCAACAGGTGAAGAGATTTCACCAGTATTTCAGACATGGAAAGGGGCGATACCAGGGACGATCTGGAGATAGTCCATGATGGGTGATTATAGTTGTCTTTTTGATAAGAGAAACTAACAGCTCGACTCACAAGAGAAAAGCACGATCCACAAAAGCACTTTTAAATGCAAGTAAGCAAGGTTTTGGCATATTAAGCATCGACTTATATTTTGGGGATATTAGTTTGTATCTTATCAAGTAAAAAGTCTTTTTTTAAGTTTCTGTTCGTACAATTTAAACATTCAAAAAAAAATTGTAGTAAGTACCTACAGTGTAAGCTCCACTCTAACAAATCTTAAAAATGACCAAATACTTAAATATTATATATAACTCCCAAGTTATCGGAGGATAGAGAAAGAGCAATGAAAGGTCATTGTCCCTGTAGTCTCTACGAGATATAAATATATAAGCATCTCAATCAAAAAATATAAAACAATCATTGTATTTTGCTAACAAGTGTTATTATTTAAACAGGTGTCTAATGACATGCACAATCGCTCTAAATATCAGTCTTTGAAATGAGTTTTATTCTCTGCTCTCCCCTACTTTTGTACATAATTTAAGAGTTGTTCTTACGCATATTACAATCTCAAATTTTCTAAATGAACCTCTTAATGAACTAATTGGCACTTCTGGGGATTTATATTAATGTATTATGATAACCATTTTCCGCCTCCATTGTTAATTAAATGAATCAACACTCTGATTGCTCACTATAGCACAATTATTATATATTTGATATCCTACTCATTGGTACACAACTCCTGAAAATCGAAGGAAATTAATTTGTGAGAGAACAAATAATTTTACAGGCAACAAAAACACAAAGGAAAAGGACACAACAAATCACGATGAGCAATATGCAACTCTACTTAAATTAAGACAGAGCAACTAATCCGTATCCAACAGCTAAAATATAATATGGATGAAGATAATCTGACACTGTTATAAGACACCAGGTAAATTAAAAAATCCCCTTTCCTTATTATGACATTATATATTTTTTTTTTTTTTGATGTTTCGACAGAAATGCAACAACAATAATTATATTCTTTACATATGCGTGTAATATACACTGTAAGGTAATATAATGAGATGTAATAAATAAGAATATATAGATGAATGAGAATTCAAATGAATCCTAAAAAAGATCTATAGGTAATATCCACATAAATAATAATAATAATAATAATAATAATAATATTCACTATGTATACCCAATCGGTACCCAAAATCCTACCCTGGCT
>JABUQX010088321.1:0-12500 GCA_015478945.1 Trachelipus rathkii
CGCCACTTCGTTCAGTTCGGGTTTGAGTGTTTAACCGTTTTCGCATTTATCGCGGTAAACGCTTTCGCGTTTTCCATAACCCAACATTGTCGTTATACGAATGTTTATTAACTAGGCACCGCAGCGGCTCCAGCACCGGTGCCGAAGCCTACTCCTCAGATTCCAATACCAACTCTTTCTAGAAATTCAACTCTGAAGCCTCTTTACCAAATTTCAGCCTTCTACGAACACTTCGATTTTTGGGGGGTGGACCCCCTTATGGGGGCGCACGGGGACGTAACCTCGTCTACGATGAGGTTACATCACCATCTAACATCCCTCCAAATTTTAGCCTAATACGATAACTCTAACCTCCATAGATATATATATCGGAGCCATAGGCTGAGCCGGATGCCGGAGCCGGAGCGGAGCCTAAAAATCATTTCATAATAATAATAGTAATAAAATAAGAATAAGAAAAAACTTCAGAGGCTGAGCCAGAGTCGTTCGCGTTGGCTGAAGCAGAGTCGGAGTCAGAGTCAGAGAGGCAGGCTTGCGTGCGGAGGCGGAACCGGATTCGGAGTAAGAGTCAGAGTCGAAGTCGGAACCGGAGCCGGAGTTGAAGTGCGTTAAAAACGATTCCTTGCAAGAATCGTTTTTCGACTCAAAATCGATTCCCTTCGGGAATCGATTCTTCGTCAAATTAGCCTTCTACGATCAGTTTAATTTTTAGGGGCAGCCTTACGGGGGGACGCAGGGGTACGTAATCTCGTCTACGTCTACGTCGTCAGGCTCGAATGGGAACCATTAGGCCTAACCGAATTCGTTCATTCGGACGCGTCAAAAAGGGTGTAGCGACATATTTTGCATTCGCTCTCGGGGGGAGGTACCCCCTATATACATCCTAGAGACTTGAAATTTCGCGTGTAACGAACTTATAAAATTTGCATTTAAAGTTTGAAAGCGATACCTCCCCAATACCGCTTTAAAAATCGCTGGATTTTATCACTACTGGCGGGTAACATTTAGAGAATAAATTCCAGTGTTTTTTATTATAAATTTCTGTGAATGTGCGTACATATAGTGGTAAATAATGAAATGCTTAAGCACGTTAAACTAATTACTATTTAGTAATTACAATACTTAAACGTGAAAATAAAATTGTGGTGGTAAAAATTGCATTAACATGTGCCTTGGTAGCTTAATTCCATTATAAATATTATATTTTTTACCATATATTTTAACATTAGATAAATGCCTTAGGTTCGAAAGAACTTAATGCGAAAGCTATTTGTAAATACTAAATAGGTCTGTGGAGCCTCAAGGTTTTGGGTGGAGCCGGAGCCGGGCGCAGGGGGGTGAGCCGGAGCCCCAAATTTTTTGAAAGGTGGAGCCGGAGTAAAATTTTCTGGAATTTGAAGCATAACATAAATATCTTTACCTTACAACAAAGAAAATTCAAGAAGGGATGTTGATTTCAGGACAGTTTAAAGTAGAATTAAAACATCTAATTAATGCTTTTGAAAATAGAGAGATTATAGCAAATCATTATATATTCAAAAATCAACAATTTTATTATTTTTCTTTGATAAAAATTTCTTAATCTTAAGGTATAATGAATATAATTTATGAAACGTGTCACCACCAAATTTCAGATAAAACGTATTGTACAGTAAATATAAATGATGAATAAAATAATATACTTATTGGTACCCAACATCGAGAAGTCTAAACAAGTACCACACACCTGCCCTGCATATATATACCACTGCTGTAACCACGCCTTATATATGCATAGCATATATATATATATATATATATATACTATATATATATGCTACATACACCACGCCCTTATACTTTATACATATACCATATATATATATATTTATTGATATTTATGACATACCTACTTTGATATATGTCATTTGGAGAGATTGCTTAGGTGCAGGTTTTCATTGCAAATGCAAGCTAAATTATAATATTACCATCCGGTTTTTACGGGCCAAAATGTGAAACGACAAATTAGAATCGTAGAAGAAAGTTTCAATAAGAATAGTGGACTGTATTTTGAGGTGTTATTTTTGTCATTCACTCCCAAAACCCTCATCCCCCTTCTTCACCCTCTGATAATGTTATCTCTTAGGTGAAGAGCGGAACAAGGAATTCTGGCCAATATATGCAAGAGAGCATCGATAGGTAGCTCAATACACGTGTGTAAGGAGGGATATGGGTGATTGAAGAAGGTCAATCATTTACACTCTTTGCAGATGACCCAGAAGGGGTCGTGAAGATCCGCCTTCGCCCACCGAGATTCGACGTGCAACGATCTCGGCAACCTGATATAGTGATCAGAGTACCTGTAGGCAGAAGGAAGGGAGAGATTCTCATGCAACAGATGTAAATCTTAGTTATGAAGGAAGAGGAAGGAAGGGGGTTAGTATTGTAGATGTTTGCAACAATAAAATAATGATTAGTTCCTAAGACAGACTACCATGTTTTTTATTGAAAGAATAGTGTTGGAAATTCTACTCTATCGGATATGGTCGGTACGGTTCCCGGTTGCAATAGCAGAGTTTGAACCGCGCCCTCACACACGCCAAATACACTTTCACTTCTTAAAATTAATAAGCCTGACGCTCGCGCGCGCGCGCAGTGCAAGAATATATACACGCTAGTGGGTGACGTATGCACTTAGAAAAATGTCAGGAGCAGCAAATGTATTCAATAGTTTGGCAAGAAATACCTTACTGCCAGGAGAATTGCTTATGTCTGAATTTCTCTGGGATGAAACCAACCTTCGAGTCAATCACTTCGAATGGAAGTGGCATTGTGATTATAAAACGTAAATAATTTTAATACTTACCCAGGGCTTCAGTATAAAGTAAAACTCAAACCTGATCCTTGCAACACCAGAGGAGGATGCTGCGTCAACGCGCGTGGCGACGTCCGACTCACCAAGCCTTTCGTTGAAGGATGATTACCTATATGGGCGTGAGCGGCATGCACGAAATTGAAGAGGGCTCAATAACCCAATTTGCAATTATCCTAATCTTAAGCAAGTTATATACAAGGAAATGATCACTATTTATGTACAAAACACATATTAGCGCAAAGGTTTCACAATCTTTCCGCTTGAAAATAGAGAGGCAAAATCCTTAGACTGTATTTCATTTCCCGAGCAGAACGATTTGTGTACAGTTGTTGACGCGGCAATTTAAAATTGAGATTAGAAACGACCGATGGCTATATTACAGCGGTATTAAATTTGAAGTGAATAAAGCAAGCGAGAAATATTAACACTATGGTTTAGGCATGATGCTAGAGAGAAAATGTGAGCGAATTTTCTTATTGCGTCGATGCTTAATAAAATATATACAACTTTATGAACAAAGAGTTTCATAGTCACTTAGTTTGTGTTTTAGAGCTAATATTTCGGACACTGCCAGATAGAAACAACCTCACTCCAGAAAAAAATGTTACGCTTCTCAGTTCCAAGAATGAAAATATGCGACATCTTTCTCGTACTAATTTAGGGTCGGAAGAAAAAGCATTTTCAATGAAATTTGAAAGCCCGCCCTTGGGTGTGTGCTCCCCAGCCTTTCAGGCATCATCACTGGTTCATCCCCCTTGTTTGGGGAGGCGGACCTTGGTGCCCCTCTCTCCCACCTGAGTCTGCTTCCGTTAGGTGAACAGCCAACCAAGTTCTTTCGGATTTCCATGGGGGAACGAGTGATCCCTGTTTCTGCAGAACTAAATTGGAAGAAACGCTGTTGGCTGAGTCTGGTCAAACCGCGACATCCTCTAGTTTCAAGACAATTTAGGAAACTTTCCTCGCCACTCGACAGAATGATTTGTTTTGGTTTTGACCAAAAATCTTAAATTTCTTAACGGCCTCTCCGTTTGGTAGGCAAAGATCCGTTATTGTTCCTAATGAAATGTCAATTGAATTAATAGCTGATTTCCTGTTGGTATCAACAGATTTTTCTGTTGAGACATTAAACTCCCCCCCAAGGGGACCCCTAACCCGGCAACTTGCCCACCACCTCCGTAGGCGAGGAAGGCGAACCCGGACGAGGTCAAGGGGAGCCAAGGAGAATGGGGAGTTGATAGGCAGGAGACTATTCTTCGTTGGAAAGAAGAGCCCGTATCCTCTCCTTGGCCAACGCGTGTGCTCGTCGTCGGGGCCTCTCCGGAGGAGAGACCGATGCCTGAGGAGCTTCGATTGGTGGGGGCGGTTCTGAGAGATCGTACAGGTTGGAGTGTATCTCCAGAGGGTACAAATGGATGACAGCCCTTGTTATTTCACCCCGACTCGTGCTGAGCAACACCGAGCGGGTGTGCCCGTCGGGAGAAGTGTAAAGGGTTTTTACGATGCCCAGTTTCCACCTCAGACGAGGACCGTCGTCCTCAATTAAAACTACGTCTCCGACCTTAACGTCAGGGCGGTTGGAGACATTCCAAGATTGTTTCAGGCTGAGCAGATAGTCTTTGCTCCAAGCAGACTGAAACTTAGCTATGAGGGAGAGCAAATACTTGTACCTCTTGTTGACCTTCACCGGGTCCCTGTAGGTGGCATCATGTTCAAGTAATTCTTCAGGAACAGGAAGGGTATTCAGCTTGTACCCCACCAACAAGTGGGAAGGAGTGAGGGGCTCCTCGCAGTGGAGCTCGTCGCCCACGTAAGTGAGGGGTCGGCAGTTGACCACAGATTCCACCTCCGCAAGCACCGTATTGAACTCTTCATAGCTAACTAGAGAGGTTTTGAGGGTCTTCCGAAGATGGGTCTTGGTCAGTCCGATCAAACGTTCGAAGAATCCGCCGTAATGACTGCTTCTGGCAGGATTGAATCTCCAGGTGATGGAATGCTGGGTTAGGAAGTCCTTCACGGAGGGTAGTTCCCATAAGTCCCTTAGGTGCTGGGATGCTGCTTGGAAATACGTTGCGTTGTCAGAGTATATTATGGAGGGTGCTCCTCGTCTTCCGATAAACCGACGTAGCGCTCTCAAAAATGACTCGGTGCTGTTGTCGAAGACTAGTTCTAAATGTATCGCTCTAGTCACCGCGCAAGTAAACAAGACCACATAGCTTTTAGTCCCTTCATTCCTAGGAACCTTGACATTGAAATAGCCTGTGAGGTCCACTCCGATCACCGTAAACGGTTTGCTTTCTACCACTTCGGGAACGAGGCCCAAGGCCCAGCCCTAGTGGCCGCCGTGCGAAAATGTTGCAGCTTGCAAACGTTATGCCAAAGACCACACGGGCGCCCCCCCCCCCTTATCAACTCTCACCGTTGTCCTTCATGCCGAGCGAAATAGAACCGCCTGAGCGACGATCGCACACGACTCTGAAATACCGAACATGCTGCCGTTTGCTTTGGCTGAAGTTGCCCATATGATGAGCTGGGCTGAGCATGCGAGCTTTCGATGGCAAACAGCCCATAGGCGAACTTTGCCCCGTCGTAAGGTATCAGCGCCATTGCCTCAATCTCCTGTCGCATCTGAGTACTCCATCCACTAGCGTTAAGCTCAGTTGTTTCACCAGATTCGTTAAGGGTGAAGAGTCTTGGAGGCACGTAACTTCGGGCAGGTAGTGTTCCCTTTGTAGCCTCCGAATCCAGTAGAGTTCCGCGTTACTTCTCTCTTCTATGGAAATCAAATGGGAGAATTCGGGCCGAGAGACGGAACGGGTCACAGGGAGCTTCTGCCTGGATTTCCTCAAGTTCTCGATGAACCGGTGAACCAGGGCGGTGATCCGTATGATCTTGTTGAAAGAGGAGTAACGCTCTAAATTGAAGATGGGAGCCGCTTTCGGTACCGCGGTGGTGGAAACGGCTACTATGACCTCGTCCGTCTCCGCAGCCCCTTCACAGAAGGAAGGGTGTTCGGTCCAGACGGGCCAATTTGGAGGGTTCGTAAGCCAAGGGGGGCCTTTCTTCCATAAGTCCGTGAATACGTACTTATAACTCACGCCTCTAGATGCCGCGTCGGCGGGGTTGTCTTCTGTGGGGACGTACCGCCACTCAGCTGTCGGCAGGTTTCTACGGATTTCATCGACTCTGTTCTGGTTGAAGAGGGGGAGCTGCTTGGAGGAGAATATCCAGCGCAACGCCACCTGGCTGTCACACCAGCAGTAGATCTTAACTATCTCTAGTAAATCCTTGTAAGCGTCGATAACGAATTTAATGATTCGGGAGGAGAGTAGAGCTCCCATTAGTTCCAGACGCGGGATCGTGAGTTCTTTCATGGGTGCAACTTTCACCTTTGCCATAAGAAGACTGGCGATGGGAACGTGCTCTCCCATCGATACAGCGTACACTGCAGTGGCGTAGGCTGCGCCCGATGCGTCTGAGAAGGCATGAAGTTCCACCTTTCGAGCAAAAATCAGCTGTCTTGGTATCGTTAATTGCAAACAGCGTTGTAGATGTTCGGCAATTGAAACCCATTCCTTGCGGTGCTCGTTGGAAATAGGTTTGTCCCAACTCAGTTTTTCCTTCCACAGTTTTTGCAGGAGAATCTTACCTCGAACAGCCACCGGGGACAAGATGCCCAGTGGGTCGAATATGGAAGCGAGGTTCTGCAGAATGGCCCTCTTGGTAGCCGCTTCCGAGGCGACAACCTTGAGGGGGTAGGAAATGGTGTCTTCGTTAGTATCCCATTCCATACCCAAAACCTTAATCGTAGTGTCTTCGGCGGCTGCATCGTTCTCTCGGAACTTCACGTTCGCTTCTGGACAATTGGACACCCACTCTCGTAAATTGAGGCCGGCCTTTTCGAAGAGGGACCGGGACTGACGAAAGAAATCCTCCACACCTGCTTCGGTGTCAAAGGTACCGAACAGGTTGTCCACGTAGATTTGGTTCAGAATAATCTCTGCGTAGTCGGTGTCTGAGTTTCGGACGTGGTGTTGAATGCAGGCAGCCAGCAAAAACGGACTGCAGGTGGCTCCCGAATAAGACGGAAGGGAACCGCAAAGGTGACCAAAGGGCTTCTGCGGTCAGAAGCGATTCTTTTACCCAACAAAAAACGCGTGGAATCCCTATCCTCCAACCTGAGACGTATGGCCTAAAAAAGCACTTCGGCAATGTCCGAGGATGTGGTATCGTCTCAGCGAATTTCAGAAGCGATCTTGTGTCAAATCAGTGATGAGGCGAAGGTCCACTGGTTAGGCACTTGATTAGACGAGCGATGTTGAAGAAACAATCAACACACAGTCTCAGTTGCTGTGAGTGGCCTGGACGACGGACTTCCGGGAGCCCCATGGTGGGTGCAAATAGCTGCCAAGCCTTGGCTTTGGGGTGGATCGGAGTAATAGGGGTGACTTCTTCAATGAAGCCCCTTGCTAGTTGATCCTTGAGAACATCGGCGTAACTTTCCATCAACGAAGCATCCCCTCTCAACCTTTTAAGGACGCTATACAAACGCCTCTTAGCCAAGGCGTAGTTGTCGGGAAGAGAGGGGTGGTTGTCACGCCAGGGTAGCGACACCACGTATCGGCCATTTTCGAATGACAAGTTTTCTTCGAAGGCCTCCAGCGTGGTTTTCTCGGCCGCTGTGAATTGCTCATCCGGCAGAATGCCAATTTGGGACAGTGACCAAAGTCGATCCAGATCTGGCGTAGGGGGGCCCGCTTCCTCTGTCGGGAGGGGGCCTAAGATCGTAGTGGAGCATGAGCGCTCAGAAACCCGGGGTGTTAGCAACATCCCATCTTCCAACTGGGGGGAGGATGGAATTTCGACGGTCGGAGAGCGCTCGAGACGATGTCATGATTCACTGTCCTCCTGTGGCCCCGTGTTGGACCCATCCGCCCGCTGGAGGGGGGAATGGCCCAAGGCAACGTTGGTAGCGCAACATATAGTTCGAATCCCCGCATCCGCCGTCTCACATTTACCCTGCACGTCTTCCAACGAGAGGGAAGCTCCAGGGCGTGATTCAGCGGTCGGAGAGGGATTCTCAGAACGGAGGGGCGAAGGGTCAGGACCCCAGGGCGCTTTCTTCACACCCCCTTCCAACTGGAGGGATAGAGAGTGCGGTTCCGTCTGATAACAAGTAAGATCCGGTCTCCAATCGTTGGTAAGCCGAACTTCTGCTCTAAATGCGGACACTACTGTAACCTGGACGGCCAGTTGTTTTTCTTCGAGAAAAGGGTTAGAGGTCCCCATATCATGTCGCCCACATTGGTCTTCATGAGGTCAACGCCGAAGCGGGACTCGCACGACTTCAGGAATTTCCCCAGGTGATCCACGCCGATCAGGAGCTGGATTCGATTAATCACGTCGCTGTCCGGGTAAGGATGCGCAAGGTGTACATGTTGCCTGCGAAGCATTCGGGTGGTTTTGACCAAGCCAGGAATCTGCAGATTAGAGGGCAGGTGCTCCACCACAATAGCGGTGATGGGGACCGTACCTTCTTTAGTTTTGACTTGGAGGGTGACGACATCATGAGGGGCTGCTACGCCCTGCTGGTTGATTCCATTGATGGCAATCACGACCTGGGAAATGGGTACGCATTGTAATTTTTGAACCGCTGATTTAGAAATCAAAGTTTTCTGGCTCCCCCCGTCACACAACGTTCTAAGAGTAAGGGTGTCAGCCCCGTTGGACACGATCAAATCGGCCAACGGGAGTGCCATACCCCTACCTCCAGAACAAAGAGCGGCATAATGGCCCGAGGTGGAATCCCCTGAGGATCCTGGGCCCTGCGGATCTGATTGCGCTCGTGGGCGGCTGCCAGTTCGAGAGATTGGTTGAGGGCAAAATACGACGTGGTGGTCCGGTGCCCTGCAACGGAAACAAGCCCTAGCGTATTGACAGTCCGCTGTATATATATTTCTAGCTATCTCTTTCTTATCTACTGGATAAGCGTCACTAAGACGATGGGTTTGTAGTGCTCTCTGGCTTGGAAGCACTATAGTACATACTCAGAGGGGGAAGTGCTCCTCCTTGCCAGAACCGACACTGTCGATTGTCCGATCGGGCAGGCGTTCGTGTCCTGCCTCGTTGCCGAGGCTGGCCTCTTGGGGACTGCTGGCTTATATTTCCGTGGCTGCCCGCAAACACTGTAGACACCTTCTGCTCGGTGTGGGTGTCCATTCGATCGTTTGTCCGCGTAACCCCCCGGAGTTTCCTCCCTTCTTTGAATATTGGGATTAGACTTCGGATTGGACGAGACAGGCTTAGTGGCCTCCAAGAATCCGAGCGCTTGTTCAACCAAGTCCAGTACTGATTGGATTGTCCAACTCTTCCTGGCCTCCGCCCAAGGAATTCTTTCTCTGACCTCCGGGGGTAATTTAAAGGAGAGTTGAGTCCCTAAAATGATGGAACAGCTTCGACAGTCTCCAATCATTTCATTTTTCTTCAGGGACTCTGAGAAACAGACCACGTTGGCTCTGAAGCGGAAGAGATCCGCGTGTGTGTGCTTAGGGGACGGGAGTCCAACCAGCCTCGCGATGAGGGTCTCTATAAGCTTCGATTTGTCACCATAGTTGCTCTTCAAGAGTGAAAGGGCAATGTCATAGTTCTCTCCTCTTATAGCGAACCCCGACACTAGTTGTTTGGCGTCACCACGTAAACTCTGGAGTAAGGCATGGAGTTTCTCGATAGGCTCATACCCCTGGCCCTCAACCATAGCTTGAAAGCTTTCAAGGTAAGTCGAGAATTCCAGGGGGTCCCCACTAAAAATAGGCAGGTTTCTGGTGGGTGGTTTGAATAGCGTTGGACGGCGGCGAGTCCCCGAACAACAAGAGGCTTTGGATGGTGACGGGGACCTGCTTCTCCTCTGGCTAGCCCTATTCCTAGCGGCTAACGCTTCGTTGCCTGAGTTGATGGCTTTCCGCATCGTGACGTGGAGTCTGTCACTTTCCACGTAATCCAACACAAATTCCTCATGTTCGAGGGATTCCCGGATGATGAGGTCGGACTCTTCCAGTTGGTTAATCTGATCTTCTAGTCTCTGTACGAGCGCCAGGATGTCCGCTGTCGGCGAATCCGCGCGAGATACCAAGTCTCTCAACTCAGACATGGCACCGTTGGCGCAGTAGCGCAACGCCTCTCGCTGTCGTTCAGCGAATTTCAACTTCTTCGTTTTATGCTTCTCCTTCTGTGGCCGGGTCCCGTTTTGGTTGTTATCTCTGTTTGGAGTGGTATTCAGATCCGACGGGGGGTTTGTTTCCGGGTTCTCTTCCCTCGGGTTCGTTCCGTCGCGTTCGGAACCCATGACGATGTGCGATATGCGTACGCACGCGTATCAAGGGAAGGAAAAAACTTCAGTACGAATCACTGACGACGGCGTCGCTGCGCCGCGGTCAGTAAGGGGGTTGTGCGCGAAAGGTTTTTTGGAATGCTCCAATACCCTTAAGCACACCTGAGTTTAATCGTACTACTTATCAGAATTCCTGTGATTTATTTCCTGCAAATAAGTAAGGGATAGAAGCGATAGCGGGCGCATGCAAGTAAAAGCGTGGCGGAGAAACTTAACTATAGCTTAGTATCTAACCTTAAACTAACTTATAATTAGGCTCATACAAGACACCCAAAAAAAAAAAAAAATTGCGCAAAAATTCACAAGACTTACCTTTGCGGCGCAGAGTCCGGTGAATCAGAGTTGGGCTAAAAATGAACTCAAGTTTGAGTTTAATGCTGATAGTATCAATAATATCAATATACTAATAATATACTAATAAATTGTTATATGATTATCTGAAAAGAAAAAAAATCCAAAAATAATACACACTAAAGCGTGTGTGTATGGCTGGGTGTGTGTGCGAGTGTATCCGTGTGTGAATACACAACACGACTATAAACAAAAGAAAGCAAAAACTATGTAAAAAGGGTAAAAAAGGAACACTACACACGGATGGAGTGTGTGTGGGCGTGTATGTGACTGTGTGTGTGACTGTGTCTATACAGAAACTCCACACAGATGCAATACACAACAATAGACAAATGAAAACAAAAAATATATAAAAAAGGTAAAAAGGGAACCTTACACACGTATGGAGTGTGTATGGTCGTGTATGTGACTGTGTGTGTGACTGTATGTCTATACAGAAACTCCACACAGATGCAATAACACGACATAGAACAAATTGAAAACAAAAATTATAAAAAAAAGCGTAAAAAAGCACCTTTTACACACGTATGCGTCCGTGTATGTCGCTGCTCTGTGACGTTCGTACCGCTGTGTGCTGACTGTATGTCTATAACAGAAACTCCACACAGAGCACAACATAACAAACAACAATAGACAAAATGAAACAAAAAATATATAAAAAGATAAAAAGCGAACCTTACACACGTATTGGCAGTGTGTAGGGTCGAGTATGTTGACTGTGTGCTGTTACTGCTGTATGTCTAATATACAGGAAACTCACACAGTATGCGAAATACACAAACAATAGACAAAAGTCAAAACAAAATATATAAAAAAAGGTAAAAAGGAACCTTACACACGTATGGCGTGTGTATGGTCGTGTATTGTGACTGTGTGTGTGACTGTATGTCTATACAGAAACTCCACACAGATGCAATACACAACAACTAGACAAAGCAAAAACAAAAAAATATAAAAAGGCCTTGCTAAAAGGGGACTTACAACAGCTATGCGCAGCTGTGTATGCGTCGTGTATGTGATGTGTTACTTTATACCAGAAACTCCACAACAGATGCCCAATCACAACAATAGACAAATTGCAAAACAAAAAATATATAAAAAAGTAAAAAGGAACCTACACACGTATGGAGTGGTGTATGGTCGTGTTTGCAGACTGTGTGTGTGACTGTATGTCTATACAGAAACTCCACACAGATGCAATACACAACAATAGACAAATGAAAACAAAAAAAATATATAAAAAAGGTAAAAAGGAACCTTACACACGTATGGAGTGTGTATGGTCGTGTATGTGACTGTGTGTGTGACTGTATGGTCTATACGGAAAACTTCCACAACAGAGCCCCACATACACAAACAAAATAGACAAATGAAAACAAAAAATATATAAAAAAAAGGTAAAAAGGAACCTTACACACGTATGGAGTGTGTATGGTCGTGTATGTGACTGTGTGTGTGACTGTATGTCTATACAGAAACTCCACACAGATGCAATACACAACAATAGACAAATGAAAACAAAAAATATATAAAAAAGGTAAAAAAGGAACCTTACACACGTATGGAGTGTGTATGGGCGTGTATGTGACTGTGTGTGTGACTGTATGTCTATACAGAAACTCCACACAGATGCAATACACAACAATAGACAAATGAAAACAAAAAATATATAAAAAAAGGTAAAAAGGAACCTTACACACGTATGGAGTGTGTATGGTCGTGTATGTGACTGTGTGTGTGACTGTATGTCTATACAGAAACTCCACACAGATGCAATACACAACAATAGACAAATGAAAACAAAAAATATATAAAAAAGGTAAAAAAGGAACCTTACACACGTATGGAGTGTGTATGGTCGTGTATGTGACTGTGTGTGTGACTGTATGTCTATACAGAAACTCCACACAG